>ML287201.1:17086-41532 GCA_005239495.1 Nicotiana undulata
CCGACACGGACAAGACTATCGGCCGAAGTCATAAGGGTGGGTCATAAGGACTGACTCGATCATAAAGCTCCACACGCTCGCGAATCATACCTGCGACTCGTGCGCTGAATCGATAAAATCTCCACGATCGCGAATCATACCTGCGACTCGTGGGCCAATATCTCTCCCCGCTCGCGAATCATACCTGCGACTCGGGGGGCCAATGACATATATATATACTCTCCCGATCACGAATCATACATGTGATTCGGGGCCAATGATGCAAAGTAAAACTCTCCCTGATCACGAATCATACCTGTGACTCAGGGGCCGATGAAAATAGTAGTATAATTCTCCCTGATCACGAATCAAACCTGTGACTCAGGGGCCAGTAAAATAAGTCTGATTTCTCTCTGATCACGAATCAAACTTGTGACTCAGGGGCTGATGAAAATATAAGTATAATTCCTCCCTGATCACGAATCAAACATGTGACTCAGGGGCTAATGAAAATATAAGTTCTCCCCGAACACGAATCATACCTGTGACTCGGGGGCCATGAATGCATGAATGTATGATTGCCTATATATGTGTGTGTATATGTAGACACCATGGTACCGACTCACCAATGCTCAACGGGATCGGATACTCGCATCTCTCTTGATAGTTAAAGTTAGGATTTTATATCATATTATCCTCCTTTCTCATAATATCACCATGGTGGAACAATTCAAGTATAGGAAGGAATTTCAATCACCTTCGTTTTGCTCAACAGCTCAGGATTAAGATTTATCTCACTTACCCCGTTCTCTTTATCAATTATATCAGGGGTAACACAATTAATCAATGGATGAAATTCATAATTCTTATCTGAATAATGTGTACATTTAACTCGAGCTATCATAGCTCTATGTCATCGTATACCGGCAAATAACTTGTACAAAGCATCAGATAATATCAAACAAACAGCTAGAACATGCTCGTGGGTCCTACGGCTACCCAACATACAGTATAGATGCCACGTACGGACTCTCGTCACGTGGTGCGTACGTAGCCCCCTCAACGATCACAATTATCAACAAAGAGCCTAAGGGACATTTCCCCCTTACAAAGTTTGGAAAGGAGACTCACCTGGACAAGTACTCCTCCGGTCAACGGACCAATCAACAAGACGCACGAATCCTCCGAATTACCTTCGATGGCTCGCAACTAGCCAAAAACACATAATTATATCAATTTAGGAAGAATCGAGGAGGATTTATCAAAGGTTTCCCTTAAAACACATTCTTGACGTACTTGGAAAATTCAACTCCGAGCCTCAGCGTCCGAAAAATTACGATTCTTGAAGAAATGCGCTACACGTCGCCTAAGGATCAAGATTAACTAAATTAATCATCCTATAATGGCCCAAAAATCAGAATTTGCATTTTTCTCAATACCCTCTATTCTTCCCAACATTTCTTATGAATTTCTATGAATTTGGAAGTGGAAATTCCCCAAGAATTGAAGAAATTAACATGCGGAGGGCAAAAGAATTACGTACCTGAGTAGATGACTCGCCACTACTGTTCTGGAGCTCCTAGGGGTCTCAACAATGGAGGAAAAACGGAGTTGGGAAGGAAAATAATGAAATGGGGCCTTTTATAGGACTGCCCAGCAGTTTCCGCCCCTGCGACCCTGGGATCGCAAGTGCAGACTCGCACCTCCGTGAAAAGGGTCGCGCCTGTGATGGCCTGGGCCCGAGGGGATGGTCGCGCCTGCGGAGCCTGGTCCGCTCCTGCGGAGCCGCGCCTGCGAGAGGAAAGCCGCTCCTGCGGCTAGAGACGCGCCTGCGATGGAAAGGCCGTTGGTGCGAGCCTCGCGCCTGCGGCTCATGGAGCGCAGGTGCGGTCACACCAGAAAATTCCCACCAGTTATGCAATTGCTGGTTTTTTACCCCGATTGGGGTCCGGGAGACCCCTGGGCCCACCCGCGCCCTCGACAAATTATACCAACAAGTCCCAAATCATATGACGGACTCGCTCGATCTCCCAGAACACTAAGAACATAATCCAAACTATAAATCACTCTCCAAAACCCCTTAGTTCCAAACTTAGGATTTCAAGAAAATTCAAATGGCTCACCAATACGCCGAACGGGTCTATACTGCTCGGAATGACCTCACATTTTGCGGACAAGTCAGAAATGACTATACGGAACTATTTCCAGTTTCGGAATTCCATTCGGACCATGATATCATGAGGTCCAATTCCAGGCTGAATTCCAAATCCTATGAAATCCTGAATTCCAATTCAGGTGCCGAAATACTGCCCGGTCATCAGAAACCCGAGGCGAACACACTCCCAAGTCCGAAATCATCATCTGGAGCTGTTGGAGCTGTCAGAACTCGATTCCGAGGTTGTTTTCCCAAAATGCTACTCGGAACCAAAATTAGCCAAATAGGCTAGCCTTGAGGAACCAAGTGTTCCTGCACTGGCCAGATTACTTCTAAATCTCGAACTACCTGCCCGCACAAGTCATAAGGCACGAGTAGTCGCTATGGAAAGAGTCATTTACGGGAACGGAGTCCCAATACATAAAACGACCGGCTGGGTCGTTACATGAGCAGTTTGTCACTATTTTTGGAAATATATATATATATGTATATATTCATGTTGGTTTCTTTTGATTATTTACCTTTGTTGTTGTAAGTGTGTTTGAAAGTGTTGGTTATTCTCTTAATCCTATCATGGTACATAAAGACTGAGTTGGGTTGACAGTGTTACGGTAATTATATATTCGGGATGATATTATTGTGGAATGTTGTTGTTTGAAGCTTACGGCTATACTATTTTCTGTTAGAAATTTTTGAATCAAAATTTGGTGTGATAAGGTGTTGGTGTGATAAGGGGGGATAATTGATCGTGATACGGGTGAATACATTGATTGTGATATTCTGAATAGGTGGGATTGGGTTGCATGCCACAGCAAGATAGTGAAAATGGGGAAAATGATATTTTACTGATTTTTAAACTTTAAATGATTTGGGAATTTTTTCTTTACTCTACAATTTTTCTTATATTTCGTACATGTTATTATTTTAAAGTAAAGTTTGGAAACTTGGAGATTTACTTGAGTATTGGTTATAGCTGAGACCTGGAAAAGGAGGCTTGGTTATTTCAATTTTGCTGCAGTACTTAATTATTTGTTAGATTTCCTTCTTGCTTTATAGCTATTGTCTCAGTTATTTTTCTTGTTCGTGTAGAATTGTTTTATTGCGTTATTGTATATATTATTTTCACAGGTTATATGTTGTTAATGCCTCGTCCTAGCCTCGTCAGTACTTCGTCGAGGTTAGGCTCGGCACTTACTCAGTACATGGGGTCAGTTGTACTGATACTACAACTATGCGCTCTTTTGTGCAGATCAGGTGCCGGCCAACAGTAGGGATATTAGAGAACCTATTTATTTTTTTGGAGACACGTGGTATATTTTCCGGCGTTCGCAGATCCTGAGAGTCTTCTCTTAGTTCGTAGAGACTGTTTTTTTTTATTTTCAAAAGCGTTATATTATTTCTTTCAACCCATTATTTGTAGTATTCTTTAATAGTTAATGAATTGTGACACCAGACCCTAGGGTAGTCTTAGAGTTATTTATATAATTAGTTCCTGGTTCGTTTATTTATTTGTTATTTTTTTATCTTTGGAATTATTCATCGAAAACCAATAGAATCAGTTTACTTTAGATTATTTTATTATGTCTAAATGAATAATTAATGCAAAGTAGTTAATCGAATTCTAACATTGGTTTGCCTAGCAAGTGTGGTGTTAGGCGTCATCACGATCCCTAAAGTTGGGTATTTGGGTCATGACAAACAGAGATGAAAGTACAAAATGAAGCGTATAAAAACTTAATTAAATGTTGTACGAACTTCACAATATCAACCCAGAAACTTGGTGTCACAAACTCACGGACCGTCTATGAATAATACATATAAAGGTCTGAATGAAATAAGTACATATGTTTTTGAAATAACTAGAACAGAATACAAAGAAGTAGGAGTGTCACGACCCGAATTAACCCTCCGAACGGGCTCGTGACGGCACCTAGTCCCTATGACTAGGTAAGCCTAAAATATGCGGAAAAATAAGGCAACACAGAAATAAACAGTAAAGATGTAGTAATAACTATAAAACATAAGCCGCTCGGCATTTACAGCTTTCACTCTCCCAAAACCCGAAATATCACCAAGTCACAAGCTTTATACAACTATAGCTCTATACAACGGAATAAGGAAAATTGTGTATATGTCTAGCTCCTATGCCTATAGTAGAGTAGATGGGGACACGTGAGACTCTGCGGACGCGGAAGAATTACCTCGCGGTCTCCTGAGCAAGTGTTGTAGTACTCCTAGCCAAAACGCTGCGTACTGGTACCTGGATCTGCACATGGGGAAAACATGCGCAGGAAAGGGCGTGAGTACTCCACATTCGGAACCCCGTAAGTGCCAAGCCTAACCCCAGTCAAGTAGTGACGAGGTCAGGTTAAGGCTCTATTAAGTTTGAAAATAAGACAGTTATAAGTCTAAACGGTGAAATGTAAATAAGCATTGATAGCAGGATTTAAAAGGAAAACTGAAGGAAATAATAAAGAAGAGCCCTCGGCTCAGCACAACATATATCTCAACAGCAAATATGCAATGTATTACGGGGGGAAAACTCCCAGATCTCAGTCCGTAGTCCCAATTTAAATATGCTATGCAGTATAGGGGGAAAGCTCCCGGATCTCAGTCCGTAGTCCCAATTTAAATATGCTATGCAGTATAGGGGGAAAGCTCCCGGATCTCAGTCCGTAGTCCAATTAAATATGCAATGCAGTACAGAGGGAAAGCTCCCGGATCTCAGTCCGTAGTCCCAATTTAAATATGCAATGCAGAAGTCTATCAGATACAGTTTAATTAAATGGTTCAAGAAAACAACAGCAAAGAATAAGGTAAACTACCTAAGCATGGTGCAATTAGTAGCAAATAAGAGGAATTCAGGTAAGGACAGGTAGGCATGCTTATTCCTACGCTAACTACTCTGTTATGACATAAAACAGTAATATAGGAATGAATATGAGTTATGTCATGGAAAGAAAAGTGGAATTTTAACAACAATGACCCATGTATGCACTCGTCACCTCACGTACACGGCGTCCACATAACAAAATCAGTATCAAAATACCTAAGGGGAAGTCCCCAACACAGAGTTAGGCAAGCCACATATCTTGACTGCGCTAATCAACTTAATACCACACTCTTGCCACGAGTATCCCCTCGTGCATAGATAATAACAAGACAAAGCAACAATAATATGAAAGTCAACATTACAAATTCTCAAGTGCATGGAATTAATCAATACGATTCTATTATCCCAGCAAGGAGCAAACATCAATTTCAACTCAACAATGCCCGACAAGGGTCTCAGCTATAGCCAATCTCGCATCAGAAATATATTTTCAACAGTGTAAACCTCAACTGAAATAAATTACTCAATAACTCTCCACATCATGAAACAACATCAAAGTGTCACTTTTACAATTCACCAATCACTCACAGGGCGGAAAATATTGAGAACATAGTAATTTCATCACAAATGACTCACGGGCATGCTAGACCGCAACGCATAGGCACTCGTCACAACGCCTATACCTTGGACATGAGTTACACATAGCAAGTAAGACTCTATACCTACTCCCTCAAGTTGAGGTTAAGCCAAACACTTACCTCGGCTCCGAAAATGCCAGTCAAGCCTCGATCACAGCCTTTCCTCTCGAGTTCAACTCCGAATCGGGAATATCTAGTCACAATGGATTCATTATCATCAATAAGTGCTCAATAACCAATTCCCAAGCCAAATTATACATTTCCTACATTTCTTTCAAGAACACTAAAATTCGACCTCAGGCCCACACGTCCGGATTTACGAAAATTCATGAAGGAACTAATTACCTGGAGCCTAAGGATCGAAGTTATGTAATTTATTCAAGAATTCATGGCCTAACATGGTAAATCACGAAATCCCCAAGAACCCTAAAGTTTACTACCTAATTCTATGATTTTTAGGTGATTTAGTAATGAATTTAACTAGGAATTAATGTTAAAACTACGAGTTTAGGGGTTTTAACTTACCTCTTACAGTGGGTGGTCGTGGAAGGTGTTTCCCAAGCTTGGTTGTCCTCTAATGGTGGTTGAAAATGGGTGAAAGTGAAGAAAACCCGAAATTTTAGAGTATTTAAGAGGTCTGCCAACAGGGGTTTCCGCACCTGCGACCTTAGGACCGCAGGTGCGGTCCCGCGCCTGCGAGGAAATGGTCGCCCTTGCGGAAGAAGGCCTGGGCCCCTGGGCTCGCACCTGCGGAGTTGGGAGCCGCACCTGCGGTCCCGCTCCTGCAAAGGAAGAGTCACGCCTGCGAGAGGTGTCGCACCTGCGGTCAGCAGTGGTTTCTGCTGGTTTTTGGCCTCGTGCGGGGTCCGGGAGGCACCTAGGCCCACCCGAGCCCCCGTCCAAATATACCAACAAGTCCCAAATCACTAAACGGACTCGCTCGAGCTTTCGGAACATGAAAAACTACAACGAAACTCGAAATCAAACCCCAAAACCTAATTAATCAAACTTAAGAACTTTGAAACTCTAAATTTCACTTCAATGCGCCGAACCGGCCTAAACTGCTCGGAACGACTTCAAATTTTGCAGACAAGTTGTAACTTACACAACGGAACTATTCCCGATTCGGAATCTCGTTCGGACCTCGGGAGCATAAATTCACTTTCCAAGCCAAATTTCAAATTCTTCAAAACCTCAAAACCTCATTTTGATCCGAAACCACTCAATTCAAGTCTGTTTTACACCAAATTTCACAGACAGGACAAATATCATTTAATAAACCTTTTTCGGGCTCCGGAACCACAATACGGACCCGGTAACAAGGTTTTCACATAATTATTCATTTTTGCTTTCCTTTATTATTTTCAGAAAATAATTTCTTTTAAAAATTCATTTCTCGGGCTTGGGACCTCGAAATTCGATTTCGAGAATATGCCCAAGTCCCATATTTTCCTACGGACCCTCCGAGACCGTCACATCATGAGTCTGGGTCCGTTTACCAGAAATGTTGACCAAAGTCAACTTTATTCAATTATTCAATTCAAAACCCTCATTATTATCAAATTTCACATAGAAGCTTCCCGGCCACCTGCCTGGGCTGCGCACGCACATCGAGCTGAGATTAACGGAGGCTTTCGAGGCCTCGGAACACAGATTTAGCTAGCATTTCTTAGGATGACCTTTTGGGTCATCAAAATCCTCCAGCAAGGATATGAGAAGGGTCATGATTGAGGTTCTAGCTGGCGGAAGCCTCTTTAAGAAGATTAGTACCGGTGAGCCGGAAATGTGGCTCAAGCCTTTAATTGGCCCGGAGGAAAGGGCTAAACTTGACAGCCATGCATCCCTTACTTGGGCTAATGAGGTGGTGCATAATTCCTTAAAGGTATGTATTTTTTTTTAAAGACCTTTTGTACGTGTACTGTTTCTTAATTAACAGTTTAACATTTTTGATTGTTTTACTATTTTTGCAGACGCACCTTATTGGTCTGGAGCTTATGAAGAGAATCTCCAATTATGAAAAAGAGTTGAAACTGCTACGTGGGCTTGATGATTTTAAAGCATAATATGAAAGCCTTCAAATAGAGATGGGAGCTCTGGAAGATGAGAGGGATACCTTAAAGAAGCAGTTGAAGATTGTCAAAGGAGAGCTAGCAGTGGAGAAGGCTTCTTCCAGCCAAGCTAATAAAGACAAGGATGCTCTTCAATCTTCATTTGCCGAGCAACTGTCAAAAGCCACGGAAGAGGTCCGGTACTTGAAGGACTTGTTGGGGCAAAAAGAAGAGTACTCTGGAGAACTCGTACGTAATCTCTCCCAAGCCCAAGAAGATCTTCGTGAAGCTTTGGCAAAGGTCCAGAATCTGGAGGAGTTAGTCGCACCTTTGAAAGTCGCCCTCGAAGCTGCTAAAGCTGAAAATGACAACTTGAAGACTGAACTTCAGGTATGGTCGAGAGACTATAATGAGCTTGAAGAGTCGACGGTTGTTGAAGTGAGTTGGGCATACATCAATGCTCGCCACGACACACTGATGGAGATGAGTCAAGTAGGTTTCGATCTGGATGCTGAGATTGCAAAGTCTAAAGAAGCCATAGATAAAACTCAGCAAGGTCTTGATCTCTCTCCTGTTGATGAAGCAGTGGACGACCCTCCAGAGGAAGAAGCTGGATCTCCTCCTCCTCCTCAAGAATGAAGACTTTTTAGTCATCCCCCTCCTTTTTTTTTTTATTGGATTTGTGTAATTACTCCCAGCTCCATCGGGAGTAATTTTGAAATTTCTAAAGTCCCCAACTAACAACTTAGGGGCATTTAAAAAAAATATGTACATATTTATGCGGCTAAGTACTTTTTTACTTAGCCGTTTTTATGTTAATACAATGCGTTTTTGAGACTTTTTTCTGAATTTTGAGCCTTACTCTTTATTCAAGTCTTTTGCTTTCGTGAGGCTTTTGTTCGTACCTCTTAGCTTTCTTTGCATAAAGATGTGTGCTTTACTTTAAACCCTTTTATGATGGGTGTAGTATAAGCTTTAGCCTTTGTTTATAAAAGGCTTTGTTAGGGCCCTTTTAATTAATGTTTTAGTGAAGAAGACGTCTCAACTTCATTGAAAATGCAATAGAGTAATAGGAATTTTCCACATGTTTTAAGAATGTTTTTGTGAGAGGTTTTTGCTTGAACTTTCACAATATTTTACATGTGTTACGTTTGTCATCTAAAACTCATGTCGCATCTGTTTTGTTTTAACAGATTTAATAATCACTTGTATTTCGTAACTATTTTTACTAGATAACAGTTTTTTCGAGTTAATACAAGGAAGTAACTGTTTTTCATTAGTAACAGTTTCCGCAAGTATTGGGTTTTTCCCATGACTGTTTTATTTGCAACAGTTGTAAGTACGAGAGAAATGTATTGTAATCCGTAACTGTTTTATTTAATAACAGTTTTAAGAATATATACAAGGGTTTTGATCTTTCATCTGTAACTGTTTTCATTTGAATAACACTTTTTTATTTGAGTACAAAGATTTCGTAACTGTTTTGATTACAACAGTTTTGGCTAAGTATAGTGATGATGATCTTCTATCCCTAATTGTTTTAGATGTAACAGTTTTTTGTATAAGAGATGTACATTTCTTCTTCGTAGCTAATATTTTGCCTTCTAACCTAAACATGGTTCGAGGGTTTTCAGAGTAGGCTTTTGCAATTCTCGTGCCGGAGTCTTTAGTTCTTTTGCTCGTGTCACTTGACTTGTTGGGTGAATGGTTTAGGCTCGAGCATTATGACTTCTAGTAGTCTTTGCTTCTTCTTGGCCTTCCATATTATATAGTCCCCCAAGTGTTTGAGCATTGAAGAATAAGATCTCGAGCATTTGATTATTCCTTCCTTGTGGTCCTTTCCCTGAAAAAGGAAAACATTCCGGACTCGAAGGTATATACCTTTTTTAGATGATGACTGCTTAACCCTTTAAAATATCCATCAGAAAGTGTAACCCTAGACCAGGAATTATGTTATTTCCTCGCGTCTTTGCAGGTCTAATATCATCATCTGGTGATGGGTTAGCTTTTTTCCTATCATCTAAAAAAGTTAGTAAAATTTTAAATATTCAAAGATAAGATTTAACATGGGGTACCTGACCGGGAGTACTTCTTTTGCTCAGACATAGTACTTCTTCAGGTGGATGGCGTTCCAACTTGTTGGTAGAATCATGTCGTCCATGGCTTCCAACGCGTACACTCCTTTGCCTGCTATGCCTCGGATCTTATAAGGGCCTTCCCAATTTGGATTTAGTTTACCAGCTCCTGCTTCTTTTGTTGACTGGAAGACCTTTTTAAGTACAAAGTCCCCAATTTTGAAATACCTGAGATGAGCTTTGCGATTGTAGTATCATTCTATGATTTGCTTTTGAGATGCCATCCGTATTAAGGCCACATCTCTTCGCGACTCGAGCAGGTCTAGATTGGTTTGGAGTTCAACATCATTAGTTTGTTCCGTAGTTGTTGTTACTCTAAGACTTGGTTCGCCAATTTCCACGGGTATTAATGCTTCAAATCCATAAACGAGTGCGAAAGGACTTTCTCCCGTAACTGTTTTTGATGTAGTCCTATATGCCCATAACACCGCTGGTAATTCGTCGGGCCAATTGCCTTTGGCTTTGTCTAACCGTTTCTTTATATTGTTGATGATGATTTTGTTTATTGATTCTGCTTGTCCATTAGCTACGGGATGATATGGTGTTGATGCGATTCGTTTGATTTTCCAACTGTCGAAGAATTCTGTGACTTGAGAGCCTATAAATTGTGGGCCATTGTCACACACAATCTCCTTTGGAATTCTAAACCGGCATATTATATTTCACCATAAGAAACTCTTAACCTCCTTTTCCCGCACGTGTTTGAATGCTTCTGCTTCTACCCATTTTGTGAAGTAATCAGTAAGTATAAGTAGGAACCGTACCTGACCTTTAGCTGGGGGAAGAGGTCCTGCTATGTCCATTCCCCATTTCATGAAGGGCCATGGTGATATAATAGCATGTAACAATTCTGCTGGCTGATGCATTTTATTAGCGAACCGCTGGCATTTATCACATTTTGATATGAAATTTTTCGCGTCTTTTTCCATTTTGGGCCAGTAATATCCTGCTCTGATTAAGGTTTTTACCAAAGATCTTGCACCTGCGTTATTTCCACAATGGCCCTCATGGACTTCTTTTATCACAAATTCCGTCCGGTTAGGTTCGAGGCACTTAGCTAGGAGTCCTCCAAACATTTAGCGATACAGGGTGTTGTGAACTAAACAGTATCTCGCTGCTTTGCGGCGGAGCGCTTGAGCTGCTTTTTTATCTTCAGGCACGATACCGTTCTGCAAAAAGTTAAGAATTTCGTTTCTCCAATCCCAAGTTAGGTTATTGAAAGATACTTCATTTTTGCTGTGATCGACTGTCGAATGGAAGAGGTGTACGGAGATAATGTTGTCTTTATTGGTTACGTCCGTAACTGCTGCGAGGTTGGCCAATGCATCTGCTTCACCATTTTCCTCTCTAGGTATTTGTGTTATTTCCCACATTTTGAACTGTCTTATAAGTTCTCGTGCATTTTCTAAGTACTGTTGCATTCGAGTTTCTCGAGCGATGTAAGTCCCCTGTATTTGATTTACCACCAGTTGCGAATCGTTGTTGATTTTGATTTGTTCAATTGATAACTCATGTGCCAATTCTAAACCTGCAATAATAGCCTCGTACTTCGCTTCATTGTTAGTTATTGGATAGCATTTGATTGCTTGTCGTATCTTTTCACCCGTGCGTGATATTAGCACAATACCTAATCCTGCTCCTTTTATATTAGATGAGCCATCTGTAAATAGGGTCCACTGACCTGGATTTATACCATTGAAAAGTTGCAATTCCTTTTCTACTTCAGGAGTAATATTATTGCTAAAGTCAGCTACAAAGTCGGACAATATTTGTGATTTAATTGCAGCTCTAGGATGATATGTTATATCATGTTCACTTAATTCTATGGCCCACTTGGCTAATCTTCCGGACAGTTCTTGTTTATGCAAAATATTCCTTAAAGGATATGAAGTTACGACAGTAATTTGATGACATTGAAAATAAGGACGTAATTTTCTTGATGCCATTATTAATGCTAAAGCTAATTTTTCTAGATGTGGATATCTAGTCTCTCCATCTAGTAAAGTTTTGCTTACATAATAAATTGGATATTGTTTACCTCTTTCTTCTCTTACAAGTACTGCACTTATGGCAATTTCTGAGACAGCCAGGTAGATGTATAATCTTTCCCCTTCTTTTGGCTTTGATAGTAATGGTGGTTTTGACAAGTAAACCTTCAAGTCTTTTAAAGCATGTTGATATTCTTTAGTCCATTCGAACTGATTTTGCTTTTTAAGAACTGAAAAGAATTTAAAACTTTTTTCGGAAGTCTTAGAAATAAATCTCCTAGAGCTGCTAATCTTCCTATCAATCTTTGGACTTCTTTTTTATTTCTAAAGATTTCAGGCATTTCTTCTATAGCTTTTATTTGTGCTGGATTTACCTCTATTCCTCTGTTAGACACAAGGAATCCCAAAAATTTACCAGATTGTACTCCGAAGGCACATTTTTCTGGGTTGAGTTTCATATTGTACCTGCGTAAAATATCAAAAGTGATAGAGATGTTGTAGATGATCTACAGCTTGTATTGATTTTACAAGCATATCATTGATGTACACCTCCATTGTTTTTCCCAAATGTTCTTGGAACATTTTTGTCACTAATCTTTTATAAGTGGCACCTGCATTGTTTAACCCAAAAGGCATAACATTATAACAATAGGTCCCCCGGTTGGTAATGAAGGAAGTCTTTTCTTCATCCAAGGGGTCCATTTTGATTTGGTTATAACCAGAATATGCATCTAAAAAGCTTAACAATTCATGACCCGCGGTTGCATCGATCATTTGATCTATATGTGGCAAGGGAAATGAATCTTTAGGACATGCTTTATTTAAATCAGTATAATCGACACATACCCGCCATTTGCCGTTCTTTTTGGGTACAACTACGGTGTTAGCTAGCCAGTCATGATACTTTACTTCTTGTATCGAACCTATCTTTAAAAGCTTTTGAACTTCTTCATCGATCACTTGATTTTTGAAAGATCCTTGTTTTCGTTTCTTTTGTTTAACAGGTACGAATGATGGATCTTCATTTAACTTGTGAGTCATCACTTATGGTGGGATACCTATCATATCTGAATGGGACCATGCAAAACAATCCTCATTAGCCTTTAAATAATTGACAAACGTACCTTTTTGTTCTGGAGTTAATCTTTCTAACAATTTTACGCCAATGTAAAGTTTCCTTTCGGGCTTTTGTTCTGAGATAGGAACAGCCTCGAGTTCTTCAGTAGTTGTTTTGATATGTTCTTCTTCTTCTGACTCATGAATGAAATCTGGTCTGGAGTCTGTGTCTGCATGTTCTGGCTCATTCTTGATGATTACAGGATTTGTTTTGTCATTATCCTCTTCCTTGCCTATTAGAATATCTATTTCATTGGTACGTAGATGATCAGAAATTTGTTCCATACCTGTTTGTTGATGAGCCTTTGTTTGACAATTTGTTGATTCTTCCGCTTCTCTTTTGTGGTTAAGAGTTATTGAATTAATATTCCTCGAGGTTTGCTGATCACCCCTGATCTGCCTTATTCCCCATTTGGAAGGGAATTTTATTACTTGATGTAAAAGAGATGGGACTGCTTTCATATCATGGATCCATGGTCTTCCCAGGATGACGTTGTAAGCCATTTCTGTGTTAATGACTTGGAATTTTGCATTTTTGATGACTCTCTCAGCGTAAGTGTTGAGTTCGATCTCACCTTTAGTTATCACTGTTGAATTGTCGAACCCAGATATGGCTCGAACCTTTGGAATCATTGTGTTTTCTACTAGCATTTCTTCCATGACTTTCATCAAAATAATATTGACTGAACTGCCTGGATCAATCAACACCCTTTTAACGTTAGTGTCATGAATGAGTAATGATATTACCAATGCGTCATTGTGTGGAAGTATCAATCCACCAAAGTCTGCATCGTCAAAAGATATTTGTTCTTCTCTCATTTCTTCTCGAACCCGTTTTCCGTGTGTGTTCATGGCTTTTGAGGTTAGCTGACAGATTATACTGTTTACCTCTCCTCCTCCATGTATGACAATAACAGTCCGTTTAGGGGAGGGTGGTTTCGGTGGCTCCTGCCTGTTCTTCATATATGCCTGTTTACCTTTATCACTAAACAAGTCTATTAAATAGCCCTGTTTTAATAGATGTTCTACTTCACCTTGTAAATATCTGCAATCTGATGTTCTATGGCCGTGATCATTGTGGAATTCACACCATTGATCGAGGTTCCTCCTGTTAGGATTGGAACGCATTTCTTTCGGCCATTTAACTTTGTCTCCCATACTTCTTAGTATTGAGACGAGCTCAGTGTTGCTTATATTAAAGTTATGGTGTCCAATTCGGGTAATATCCCGGAATTGTTCATCTCGATCTCTCTTGGATCTAGATGAGGATGAGTTTGTATCTCTTCCTGAAGGTTTCGTGTTTTCGAACCTGGGACGTAGGTCACGTCTCGAGGGTCCTAAGTAAGGATCATACATGTTTTTACCTGACTTTTTCTCTGATTCTAGGCGTCTTGTTCTGTGATATTCTTTATCTTTTGATCGTGTAATTATATCCTCTTCAATCCTTAGTTTAGTTCTGTACCTGTAGTATACATCATCCCATGTCGTGGCTGGAAATTCTCTTAGACTCTATTTGAGTCGTCTCGTGGCTTCTGAACTTTTCTCGTTCAATTTACTTATGAATGCCATGGCTGCCCAGTTGTCAGGCACCCTTGGTAATTGCATTCTTTCCCTTTGAAACCTGTCTACAAACTCACGGAGCAATTCCTTGTCTCCTTGCTTTATCTTGAATATATCTTCCATTCGTTTTTCAACTTTTTGTGCACCAGAATGTGCTTTTATAAACGAATCTGCAAGTTCAGCAAAAGAATTTATAGAGTTTTCAGGGAGAAGAGAATACCAGGTTAAGGCTCCTTTCGTGAGTGTTTCTCCGAATTTTTTGACAAAGACTGATTCTATTTCCTCTTTTGTCAAATCATTGCCTTTTACTCCAGTGGTGAAAGCAGTTGCATGATCATGTGGGTCGGTTGTTCCATCGTATTTGGGGACATCAGGCATTCTAAACTTCTTGGGTATAAGTAATAGGGCTGCACTTGGCTTCTAAGGTTGTTGAGAATACCTATCCACATCAATTCCTTTGATAATAGGCGGAACACCAGGGATTTGCTCGATGCGATCGTTTTGTTCTTTCATCTGCTTCTGCATGGTTAATAATAAATTTTGTAATTCTGAATTACTAGTCGTACCTGGTCGTGTTTCAGGAAGTGTATTGAGAGTTTCATCCCTGGTTGGATTTGTTAACCCCGCTTGCAAATTTTCCACTATAATTGTATTATTTAGAGGCAGTGTTGGTGGTATTGGAGGTACTTGTGGTAATCCTCTTGCAAATTCTCGCAAAGCCTGTCCCACGTATTCAGCAATCATTTGCCTTATTTGATCTGATTCCACTAGTTGTTCATTATTGTTGCGATTGTCAGTTCTTTCAGGAGATGGTTCTCTCGAAGCTCGTGGAGTTCCTCGAGGAGGAGTTGAAATTGGGGTTTCACTTCTTTGCTGGTTGTTATCGTCATTATTGCTGACATTGATGTTGTTGAAATTCGACATGATTTTAAGGATATCGATTGGTAGTGAAAACGATGATTATCATATTCCCGGTAACGGAACCAATTTGTTTAACCAAAAAATACGATCTTTTGACTAAAGCTTAATTTAGGATAAACTCGGGTTGCTGATAATCGAATTAATAAAATAAAGAACAAAGTAGCAATAATTTCGAGAGCAATATTCAAAGAATAAATAACTTAGTATTCGAGAAATCAGATGTCCCTCTTTGTTACATTTTTATCCCTTTTTTATAGGGATATTCTCCTAGTATAACGTTTGTATTTCCCAATGTAATAATTAATTATTACATTAATGAGGCGTTACAATGGTGAATAGTAACTATTATTTTGGGAGTTACATAACGTACAAGACATTGATTGCTGATCTTCGAATCGGCCCATTATTGCGTCCGGATTCGTTGTGACCGTGTCTCTTCTTATTTGATGATCTTTCCACGGCTAATTCCTTGTTTTGACCGTACCTTTTTATCTCATGTCCACGTGTGATGTTTTATTTGGTCCACCTGGCTGGCTGAATCATCCAAAATTTGTATACGTATGAGGCTGTATTTTTTACCAATACAGTTATATTTTCCGAACACCCATTCACTCACGAACTCACTCGAACAAGAATCATCAAAATTCGACGTCTAAATCTCCCTAAATCCTCATATTTCTACTTGGGGAAGTTTCATCCCAATCTCATAGTTTTTCATCCAAATTTATTGATTAGATTGAAGAAAATGATAGGGATTATTGATATAAAATTTGATTAAGGTTAGAAAACGTTACCTATGATTATCCTCTTCGAATTCCACTAAAAATCGCCAATTTCCGAGCTCTCAATCAATTTTGAAGTTATGAAATTCAAACCCTCGGATTTTTGGTATAACAGTCCAGAGATTTCGCACCTGCGACTCGATGACCGCACCTGGGGTGCCGCACCTTCGGAATTTCCATCGCAGGTGCGGGATTTTATTTAATACACTAGGATCCCACTTGCGGGGGCTGGGTCCCAGATGCGCTCTGCACCTGCGGATAACCTTCTACACCTACGAGCCTGGCCAACCTAGGCTAAGTCTGCACCTGCGTGCTCCTCTTCGCACCTGCGGGAGAACCATCGCAGGCGCGAGACTCTAGAACCAGAAATCGTTCAGCAGCTCTCAAGGTTCCAAATTCACCCGTTGGGCATCCAAAACAACCCCGAGACCTCGGGGCCTCAAACCCTAACATCTTATTCAAACTTGGTCGAGCCTTAAAAACACATCTCATAACATCGAAATCATCGAATATGCATAGATTCAAGCCTAAGAACTTATGAAATTTCTAAATTCCACATTCGATGTCGAATCACGTCTAAACTCATCCGAATGACCTCAAAATTTGCACACAGGTCACAAATGGCATTACGGACCTGTTGTCGCTTTCGGAATTCCATTCCGAGTCTGATATCAAAATTTCACCCATCGGCCGAAATCGTCAAAATTCTAACTTTCGCCAATTCAAGCCTAAATCTACAACCGACCTCGAAAACACATTCTGAACAAGCTCCTAACTGCGAAATCACCCAACGGAGCTAACAGAGTCGACGGAATTCAATTCACACAGTTCTAGCTACGGCCTGATTTCAAAAGCAAAAATCCACATTTAAGGACTAAGTGTCCAAAATCTCTCTGGATTTCACCACTCAACGCTCCGACAAGTTTCAATAACATAAATAGACATGGGAGAAGCAGTTATTACGGGGTCGGGGCGCTAACTCTCAAAACGACTGACTGGGTCTTAAAAGGAGGGGACACCAAGGCCTGCGGACGCCTGCAAGACTACCTCGATGTCTCCATGTGGACTAAAGGCAGCCTCCTCGCTCTAAGGTCCGTAGGGTCCTGTACCGGGATCTGCACAACAAAGATGTGCATAGTATAGCATCAGTACCACCGACCCCATGTACTGAGTAAGTGTTGAGCCTAACCTCAGCGAAGTAGTGACGAGGCTAGGACACGACAACCAAATCAACCTGTGCAGTTTAATAATATACAGAAGAAATAATAACAACTAGGAATAAGCAGTTAAATACGAAGGAAAGGTAAACATGCTGGGGGAAAAGAATATCAAATAATGGAAGTAACGAAATAAGACAACAATTCAAATATCAACTTAAACAGCAGGAAACAGCAACACAAAGAGAACAGTGCACGACATCACCCTTCATGATTTTAATCTCATCCTCACCAAATAGTAAATGCAAATGCACGGCATCACCCTTCGTGCTATTACTCTCATCCTCGCAATAAATCAATATAGACGGCACGACATCACCCTTCGTGCGCTTAATATCATAATATGGAACGACATCACCCTTCGTGCTTTTACACTCTCATCTTCACAATAATCAATACACGGCATCACCCTTCTTGCTTTACACTCTTCCTCACCCAAACAATATCAATAACAGAAGTCCGGCAAGGAAAATCAACAATATAAACCACGCTAATAAATCATAACAGTCTGGCAAGGGAACAACAGTAGATTTAACAATATCCCGGCAAGGGACACAACTATAACCAATCTCACTCGAGTACATATCTTCACATAGAATTTCTCAACTGGAACCAATACTCAACACTATTCAATATCAAGAATTTCCACCAATATGAATAAACACAAAGTGAAACAAAATTAATAATCACTGTAAAACCACATAAATCACAGTAGTCGACTCACGGGCATTCTTGACACCAACGTATAGGTACTCGTCACCTCACCTATACGTCGAATATGATACTAACACATAGCAATTAGGACCCAACACGTATTCCCTCAAGCTAAGGTTAGGCCAAACACTTACCACGAATTCCACGACCAACTCAAGCCTCAATCACTACCTTCCCTTTTGAATTTGACTCCAATTCACTTGTATCTAGACATAATTAACTTGATAACATCAATAAACGCTAAATAATTCAATCCTAATGCCCAATTATAGGTTTTCTATCATTCTTCCCAAAAAGTCAAAAATCGACCCCGGACCCGCTTGGTCAAAACATGAGGTTCGGACCAAAACCCGATCACCCATTCACCTACGAGCTTGAATATGTAACTAGTTTCGAAATCCGACCCCAAATCGACGTCTAAATTCCCAAATTTGTAAAATCCCTAATTTTCTACCCTTAAGAACATGATTTAGGCCTAGAAATCTAATGGGTGTTAATGGAAATTGAAGAAAATGAGTATAAGGACACATACCTATGGTTTTTGTGGTGAAATTCCTCTTCAAAAATCGCCCAAATTTGAGTTTAAGTGAAAGTGTGGTGAATGTTTTGAAGAATCCCGCTTTTGTTACTGTTTTAAAAGACTGGGCAAAATGTGTTATGCGTTCGCGACAAGTCATGTGCGTTCGCATAGGCTTCCCTTCCCCTGTCCTTTGCGTTTGCGTCAAAAGGAACGCGTTCGCACAGTGTTAATAATAACCCAGCCCCCAGCCCTTACTATTTTATACGATCGCGACTGGCCGGGCGCATTCGCGTAGAATTAACTCCAAAAGCTTCGTGTTCGCACCTGGTTCTATGCATTCGCATAGTGTAACCCAACCCCACTCCCCGTTTGTGTTTTGCGTTCGCATGGCTTACCATTCGTTCGCATAGTATAATTATCTGGACACCAGCAAACAGCCAAAAACACCAGATTTTTCTAACTTCAAAATGCTCTAACGCCTATCTGAAACTCACCCGAGCCCTCGGCGTTCCAAACCAAAGATGTACACAACCTCAAAAACATCCTACGGACTTACTCGTGCACTCAAATCGCCAAAATAACCTCTTAAACAACGAATTTAGCATAGAAATCAAAGAAAAATCTGAAAACTTCCAAAGTATCAAATTTCACAATTACGGGTCCGAATCACGTCAAACGACTTCTGTTTCTTACCAAATTTTACAGACACATCTTAAATATCCTATTGAACCTGTACCGGGCTCCGAAACAAAAAAGCGGGCCCGATACCATAAATTTCAAATATAATCAAATTTCCAAAAAATCTTATATTTTAAGAAAAATAATTTCTATCAAAAATTCTTTTCTCGGGCTTGGGACCTCGGAATTCGGTTCCGTCCATACGCCCAAGTCTCATATTTTCCTATGGACCCTCCGGGACCGTAAAGTCACGGGTCTGGGTCCGTTTTACCCAAAATATTGACCGAAGTCAACTTAAATTCAATTTTTAAAGGCAAGCCTAATATTTTTCTCAGTTTTTCATATAAAATCTTTGCGGATATACGTCTAGGCTACGCACGCAAAACAAGGTAAGGTAAAAGGAGGTTTTTCAAGGACTCAGAATATCGTTTGACTTATAAAATAAGGGATGACCTTTTGGGTCATCACAATACCTTATGGACGCTTCGAGGTGGAATAAGGACAAGGGAAATCGAGTCAATATCCAAGTAGAAGTGATTCCCGTTGAATGTGTCCATTTCGCATGTGTGGGTGGGAACGTATTTACCCACTTTCCACAGACCTTTCTTTTTCTTGCTGGCACGCAACATCCAATGACATGGTCAAAACCACCTGCGGCAAACAACCTTGTATACAACCGGACTTGACTCACATACCATCATCTCACGACACTCTTTTACGTTGTGCATTTTACAAGCCTTGCTTACGCGCGCTTTATTAGGAAAAAGCATGCCCTTTGCCAGCACCTTTGGTCTAGACTCATCCCACATTGTTGTCTGAATTTCATAAAAATCCCTTGTGAGAGCTTCTACATCTGGCATGCTTGGCAAGTTATCAAGGTAAGGAATCTCCCTTGAATGAAATGGCACTTGGGACTCGTACACTCTTCGTCTAGGGTGGGTGGAGCATACTCTCTCGTCAAATCAAGTCCTTCATTCTCATCCTCCTCATCACCATCCTCACGAGGAAAGGGTGTCTCATCTCCGGATTCATCGGCATTGTTGTCGTAATCATTGTTCTCTTCCTCACTTTGTGCATCTGCCAGATCCCGATTTAATACGTCGTCTCCGGGCAATTGAGTGAGTACATGTGGTTCAACTTGCTCGTTTTCACTGCACAACCAACAAAATAATAAGCTATTGAAATTAATAAATACTTTCCATATAGTTGTATCACTTCACTTACAAGTCGTAATGTGATGAAATTCCATGATGGACATTTTCATGTTGGTGATGACTCCCGGGTGGACCACCATGATCCAACACACCAAAACTATGGTTGGGTTCATAACTTGTAAAATTCATATCTGACCGGTACCCCCTGTGAAATATATGAGCGTTAATACAAATTCAATACAACAAAAATGTACATCGTATCACAAAGGAAAATTGAAGTTTACCACTCGTCTTGTGAATTATGTAAAGCAGGAGAGAAATTATTTTCTCGCTGCTCATTCGCCGGCGGTGATAAGTTTGAATCAAGGCAAACTCTTTCATCCGGAACCTGTCCGGCAAAAACTATTCCAGAATAACCACCCGATGACTGGGGGTTATCCATACTACGCACAACCTCATTGTTGGGAACGTCTTCGACCTTGACGTACATATCCAACACTTTGATTACAAGAAATTCCCGGTATTCATCTGGAGTCCTCAGAAAATCCCTCAAAGTTTCATCATTGTCGATGTTAAACTCCGAGTAAAAAGAAACCCCTTGCGGAGTGACGGAATACGGGTATCTTCTGGTTACTTTAAGTTTCACTGAACGTTTCCTCGCACTCATTTTTTGCATAACAACGATACCAATTTATCGTACTCCATTGTAAGTGTCAATTTAACATGACACTGTGGAGATAAACTGTACCTCACAGAGTTATTCTCCATCACAACCTCATCCCCCCCCCCCCCCCNTTTCAATTTACTAGGCCCCTTGGGGGATAAACTTTCCCCCCCAGAGTTTTTTCCCCCCCAACCCCCCCCCCCCCCCCCCCCTCCAGTATAATGAAACTCTTATTCTACGCTCTTCAGACATTATGAAAAAATGCTTGAGAATTTAACAAGAAGAAAAGTTTGAATAGGGAGTTAGAATATTTTTTGAATGGATTTTTGTAAAATCCTAACCCCTTTATATAAGAAAATGGCTAGTCCGGGGGGGGCTAAAATTTTTGATGTATAACGCTCTATTAATGTGCGCTATACCCATTTGAATTATTGTTATGTCAGTTAACTTATTGGTGGGCCCAGAAACAGGTATAGCGCGCTGTTTTTATGAGCTATATATGTATAGCGCTTTAATTCTATGCGCTACACCTCCCAGTAAAATCCAGTCACATAGCGCGGAAAATCTATGCGCTAAACTGGTATACCGCAGTAATATATCGCGCTATACCTTAACGGTGTTTTCAGCCGTTAAGGTATAGCGCGGTATATTACCGAGTTATATATAGATATGTAACTCTTGTTTTTCACATATTAACGTCACTTTTGTCCAAAATCACAATAATTGGGTTCCGGACTCGTGACCAAAGCCTATGGTCTAATTAACCACTCAATTTATATTGCTTTTCAAACTTCCCCATCCAATTTTTGGCGGCGTATACAAGGTATGCACTTAGGAGTCGTTTGGTAGGAGGTATTAGATTAAATAATGCAAGCATTAGCTCTATGCATTACTGATACTTTGCTTGGTACATTTTTTCAATACTTGTATTAGTTATACATCATACTTGGCATTATCCTATGCATAAGTAATGCATAGAAAATTATGGCATTAGTTATACCAAGGCTATTAATGCATGCATTAGCATGGTTAAAGACAAAATTGTCCTTAAATCCCCTTAAAGCTAGAGAATATGGAGGGCATTTTTGTAAACAACTATTTTTCTTAAAAAATGTGCAATGCATTATTATTTTAATACACTACACCAAACAGTAGATATGAAATAATATCTGCATAACCAATGCTTGCATTACTATCCCATGCATAACTAATCCGTGCATTACTAATACTCTTTATTCCGCACTATTCTTATACACCCTACCAAACGACCCCTTATTGTTTTCGATTTATCCGTCCAAGTTTCAATGCTCTGTTTTAGTTTGACTAATCCTTACGGTCTATTTTAACTTTTTTTTTATATTTTCACACCTATTAAAAAATTTACATTTTAGTATTTAATTGATCATATTAACCTTAATTCCTCCTTGATATATGAAAAATCAAGTATCATGAATCACGAAAAAGAGGCCAAAAAATTAAATCAATTGTTCGGAGGGAGTATTATTATTAGTAATTATGATATTTGTAGGTAGTAGGAGTCAGTGGCATCTTTTTATTTTTCCCAATTTTTTTGTGATTTTTAGTTCAATTGAACTATTTTTCTCTACACTTATTTCGCCATTACGTCGAATGGTAAAATAAATTTTTTTGATTAGTGTTACATGTCGTTTCCTAATATATCATATTGTATTGTATTGTATTAAACTGTATTATTTGTTGAATGCAACGCTTGGATAGACTATTTCGTTTGTCATTGTTTCATGATATCAAACAATCTTGCAATATTATTAAGAAAAAATAGAATAAGGAGTAGAATAATAATTATTATTATTACTATTATTATTGTGAAAAAACATAGGGTTAATGATAAAATATTGTTGGGATTTTTTAAGTAATTAAGATATATTAATGCTTAAAATGGGTGAATGGGAAATTGAGGGGAAAATGAAATATTTGAGTAATATTTGAGTTTTTCTCCTTAATTGTCCCACATAGGAAGAGGAAAAGACTTTTGATGGGTATATAAGCAATTACTCTTCTTCTAGATAATAAAGAGTTGAGAAGAAAGCAAGCCTCGCGCCGTCGCCGTCGCTCGCTCGGCTCGGCCTCGGCTTCGGATTTGGTCAAATGATCGATCGAGAGATTATTTTTTGGACCAAATTTATTTGTTAATAGTAAATATTAACAGAAATGTTATTAAATATTTATTTTAATAACAAAATATTAATATTAAAATAAATATTAATATTAAATCCATTTCAGTTATTATCCAGAATTTAGTTTTCTGTTTTGTAACAGAAAATTAACTACTCTTCAATTTTCCCTCTTTATTATTGAGTAAATAGCCAATTATGTACTTCTTCATATTTAACGTTTGAATATTTAACGTTTGTGTCATTCTTTTACAGATCTTATCTTTGAATATTTAACGTTTGTGTCATTCTTTTACAGATCTTATCTTTGAATATTTAACGTTTGTGTCATTCTTATCTTTGAATATTTAACGTTTGTGTCATTCTTTTACAGAAATGATAAATAACAACGGAAACCAAGCTAACCAAGCTGTTCCGATGGCAACTGCCAATGCTTCAACAAACCGAACAATACCGGCAGCATTGGCACCGGCTGAGAAACCCGAAAAATTTTCCGTGCTTGATTTCAAGCGCTGGCAGCAGAAGATGTTCTTCTACTTGACTACTCTAAGTCTCCAGAAGTTCATCAAGGAAGATGTTCCTGTGTTGTCTAATGAAACTCCAGAGACTGAACGCTTTCTCGTCATTGAGCCGTGGAAGCATTCAGACTTTTTGTGCAAGAATTATATTCTAAGCGGGCTGGAGGATGCTTTCTATAACGTCTACAGTGGCGTGGAAACGTCAAAAGAATTGTGGAGTGCGCTTGAAAAGAAATACAAAACTGAAGATGCCGGGTTGAAGAAGTTTGTTGCTGCAAAGTTTTTGGACTACAAGATGGTAGATAGCAAGTCTGTTATTACCCAAGTCCAGGAATTGCAAGTGATTATTCACGATCTCCTTGCTGAAGGTAAAAGTAAAATTAATACTAATATTGATAGTATTAATTTTATTATGTTTACTAATGGAATTTTTATTGAAGGTCTTGTCATCAATGAGGCCTTCCAAGTAGCAACAATGATTGAGAAGTTGTCTCCGTTGTGGAAAGACTTCAAAAATTATTTGAAACATAAACGCAAGGAGATGTCCCTTGAAGATCTCATTGTTCGGTTGAGAATCGAAGAGGACAATAAAGCTGCTTACAGAAGAGGCCGTGGTAATTCAACAATAATGAGAGCAAATATTGTTGAAGAGAACAAAAAGAGAAAGAAGGCT
>ML287203.1:5207-49647 GCA_005239495.1 Nicotiana undulata
CCCCCCCCCCCCCCCCCCCCGGCTCGAGCTGTCCACTCGCGTAAGCCTGGTCTAGAACAAAACCCCAGAATTTAAACTTAGAATGACATAACCTCATGTCGGATCCCTAGTAGGAACGATTATTTGCATCATGTGCATTTGACTTAGGGGACTCAACATAGGGGTTGGGTCCGTCTAGGACAGGTGAACCCGAAATAAAAGACCATCCCGATGCATCTTACATGCTACTTGGCATTTGTTTGTTTCGGCTTTCATGTTGACCGGCTTCTAGAATAAGAAAGAAAATAAAAAAATAAAAAAACAAGAGTGAGAGGTAGGTATTCGAAACTGAAACTCCGTCTAAAAATGAAGAGCAAAGAAAATAAGTGAATATCTTAAAAATCATGCTTCCCCGGTTCCGTCAAAACTGGCAGAACTACGCGGGTCTGATTCTCACCGGATGTGAGATACGTAGGCAAACCTCATCGGTTCCGGCCCCCAATATTTAAAAAAAATCCAAAAAAATATTTTGCTTTAACTTCTTTAGGAGTATTTTTTAGGAAATTCCAAACAAATAAAAGATAAAAAAATAAAAGTTTTAGAACCCAAAAATATTTTTCATTCAAAAAAAAAAAAACAGAAATACAAAATATTTTCTTTTTCTTTAGAAGTCTTTCTTTTAAACAAAATCAATAAAAACAAAAACAAAAATCAAAAATCCAAAAAAAAAATAATATTTTCCTTTACTTCCTCCTTTAGGAAAGTCTTTCTTTGTGATGCGAGATGAGGAAGGAGATGTAATTTTTGCACGAGGAAAGGAAATACCTCATGGTACAAATAATGAGGCAGAGGCTCTTGCAGTTTTGGAAGCACCGAGATACTGTGTGGACCATCGATTCACAAGTATTCTGTTACAAACAGACTCCATGCTCGTGAAGAATGTTTTAGAAGGAAAATGGGGAGCTCCTTGGAATGTTAATGAGCATGTTGAAGAGATTGAAATGCTAACGGAGAAATGCAATGTTCGAGTTTCTCATATTCTAAGAGAGGATCAGTATGCAAGAGATAGATCATATAACCATCATAATCAAACCTTCAAAGGGGAGAGAATGATGGTTGAGATTTTCACTAACGTCGATTGTCTTTTTGCAGGTGAGTCTTTTGTGTTTATGTCATATTCTGTTATGGAAACTCAGTTTGTGGTATTAGTGTTATGCACTCAATCCACTTAGGAGAAGTCACAGGTATGTGTAAACATAGAAGCACAGAAGAGTACTCTGCTGCCTAGAATTTTCACCATAAGCAGGTACTTTTGGCATGATACATCTGTAACATATGAAGGTACAAGGCAAGAGGTTCAAAGGAAGCAATTTAGTGGCCAGGACGCATTTGTTTTGTGGGACACTTATGGATTTCCATTAGATTTCACCCAGTTAATGGTAGAGGAACGAGTCTTGGTGGTTGATGTTGATGTTTTTAATGTTGCTATGGATACTGCAAGGGAAAGATCAAGAAATGCTCAAAGAAAGAACGCTGGTGGTGCTATTGCCATGGATGCTGATGCTACTGTTGCGTTGCACAAGAAAGGGGTCGCTGCAACAAATAATGTTTTCAAATTTACTTGGTTTCAGGATCATGAGAGTGAAGATAATGACAAGCAGATTGTAACAAATGGCCATTAATTGCTCAAGGCACTGAATATCAATTGCAAGTTTCAACAAGAAATTTTAAGTTTAGTTCTATAGTTGAGCATCAGCTGGTATATACAACTTTCCTGCACTCTTCTCCAGTCCGAGGATGGGAGACAAGCTGCAACTAGAAATTCACCACCTTAGTTGGACATCAACAGATATACCAAATTCTCTGTATATTCCTATTCTTTAAATTATGTTGCGTGCAGAAATTGAATTTCCTTGTCAAGCTAGTGATGTGCTTGTTTCTGGAGCGGACACGCTGCACTAGGCTGCCTACAGAGCCTATGCTTAATAGCACAAGTTTTCCTCAACAGTTTTGGTTGTATTTGCTGAAATCGGAATGGCAGTTTACCAGTGTAAATTCGACATCTGACATTTTGTAAAAGAAACTTATACTTAATAGTTCAGGATAAATTCAAAGCAATATCGTCATGGACGATTGTAGTAGCAATCCAAAAAAAAGAGTTATTCAGAATTTGAGCACACCTTTCAGGTTTAGCAAGTCGATTTGCTGCTGTATTTCAGTTGAAGGTTGATCCATTTGCGAAAGCTGCAGCTTTGAGGAAGAGTTCTGCACATCAGAAACTGAGAGTTTCAATCTGCATATTTTGTCAGCTATTGTGAATCTGTCCATCTGTCATATGTGGTCAGTTTCGCAAATCTGACCAGTTTTACAAAAAATAATCTCCTTTTACAAATATGACCACAAAAATTGAAAAGTGACGAGTTTTGTAGTTTCTTTTCTTCTTTCCAATTTGTAGTAACCTAAACTCTTGACTAGATTAACTTGATATTAGTTCATATTGAGTTTAATTCTAGTCTAAGAAAACAAAGAAACAAGAAAACAAATTAAATCAAAAAACATTCCTTTCCTCTTAAAAAAAAAAAAGACAAAACAATTAGAAATTCAACAAAAATATTTTTCTTTTTACTTTTGAAATCCCCAAAGTTCAAAACAAAAGGAAAAGAATTTTTAGCAGTCTTTCATTAAAAAAAATCAATCAAAATTATTAAAAAATATTTCCAACATTTTTAGAAGTCTTTTGCCTAAAAATTAAAAAAAAACATCAAATCAAAAGAAAGAAATAAAAAAAAATTCTTTCTTCTTTAGAAGTCTTCATTTCAAAAATTTCAAAAAAATGAATCAATGAAAAATCAAAATCAAAATACATGTTTCCTTTATCTTGAAGTATTTTTCCAAAAATTATATAAAAAAAAGCTAAAAACTAATACAAATCAAAATCCAAAAAATATTTTCTTGCTTTTTAGAAGTCTTTCTTTGAAGTATTTCAATCAAAACAAAAAAAAAAGATCCAAAAATAATATTTCTATCTTCTTTTAAAGCCTTTCTTTCAAAAATTCAAAAAAAAAAAAATTAAACGAAAAAAAAAAGAGTTAGCTTTATTTACTCCATTTTCAATCTTTCCGAACTACGCAAGATCTGATTCATGCGATGTCATGATACGTAGGCAATCCCCATCGTATTCGATCATAGCCACTAAAAATTTAAAAAAGAGAGAGAGGGAGAAAAAGAAAGTTAAAAAAAAAGAATAAAAAAAAAGTGACAAAATTACTGAGAAAAACGAAGAGCGAAAATAACAAAAAGAGAAAGGAAAAGAAATCGAGATATGAAAATTAAAAAAAAATGAGAGATGAAATTGGAAAGGGACATTTAAAGGCCGGGATGAAACACGCAACCGTTCAAACACATGATAGAAGCCTTTAATTGTTAGGTGCATTGTGCGATTTCCTATATGTTAAATGTCTCAAAACTAACAAGGTTATTTGGTGTGCAAATTAGCTAGGTTTTGATGGTTGGTTTTGTTGGTAGTCCGGTTTCCCATCCTTCACAAGATCCAAAGGTAAGATGGCCTCCGCAAGTAATTTGTCAATCATCGGTCCTGAGGATAGCCCGTCATCGGCTATTCCACAGCCGGAATCAGCAACGACTGAAGTAAATAGAATGTTGTGTCGACGCATGTTAGAAATGTTGGACGCCTGGTCTAACGGTAGGGAACCGCAAAGTGTAATCCCTGATTTACCTGAGTTGATCCCCGGTTTAGATGGGCTTTCTGACATCCTTGTGCCCAACCCACTCATCCCATACGGGCACCCTCTAACGCCGTCTAATGCCCCCGGAATGCCTTCTGTGGTTCACCCCCAGGCGCCGGATCCAAGGGCACAACCAGAAATGTTCGTTGCACCACCAATCTCCACTACGGCACATCCAACAGTGCCCAGGCCAAAATCATACCCTCAGCACCCGCAATATGAGTCTCCCATGGGTCAGCAAAGAACAATGAGAAACCCCGAGCAGGAATAAATGGCTCGGAAGATGATAATCCTAGAGAAAAGCTTAAAGAACATACATGGTTTTAGTTGTCAGAAGAGTCTCTCCTACTCCGATCTATGCATGTTTCCACATGTTCACCTTCCAGTTGGTTTCAAGACGCCAAATTTTGAAAAATATGACGGGCACGGAGACCCGATTGCCCACTTGAAACGATATTGTAACCAGTTGAGCGGTGTTGGTGGAAAAGATGAGTTGCTAATGGCCTATTTCGGAGAAAGCCTCACGGGAATCGCATCTGAATGGTATATGGACCAAGAAATTACCCATTGGCATGTGTGGGATGATTTGGCCCGAGACTTTGTCCGCCAATTCCAGTATAATGTGGACATCGCTCCTGACATGAATTCTTTGTCTAACTTGAAAAAGAAAACCGCGAAAAGATTTCGCGAATATGCTGTCAAATGGCATGAGCAAGCTGCCGGGGTGAAGCCTCCAATGGACAAAGCAGAAGTTGTTACAGTCTTTCTACAGGCCCAAGAGGCGGACTACTTCCAGAACATGATGCCTGATATGGTAGACCGTTCGCCGAGGCTATAAAAATAGGGAGATGGTCGAAAATTGTTTGGAAACCGGACGAATCTTGAGTCAAGCTGCTTTTAAGGCTGCATTACAGGCCATTCAGAATGGTTCGGAGGGTTTCATGAAAAAAAACGGGAGAGAAGAAGGAGCCATGATGGTTTCGAGCTCGGAAAGGGCCCGCATGACATTCAACCAATCATACATGCTTCCTAAAGTCCCACAACACTATTATCCCTATCAAGATGATGCTGCATATGCCGTGGCACCGGCTTCATATGCGGTGATGAACGCGCAATCTTATACACGACAACAAAATTATACCCAAAGCCGAGCTCCACTTCCCAAAAATGCCCATACTTACCAAGCTCCATATAATACCCAGTCAAATGTTCCCCAATACAATCCTCGCCCAAGAGAGCCCTTCAGAAGGAATCAGTTCCCCCCTATTGGTGAATTGTATTCAAGTTTGTTTCAAAAGCTAATCAGGCTAGGTCTGTTACAACTAGTGGCCCCAAACCGGCCGAACCCCGAGTCCCCCTCGCACCGAGCTGATGCTAGACGTAAATACCACTCAAGAGAAGTGGGGCATGACACTAATGATTGTTGGACTCTTAAAAGAGCAATGGAAGACCTCATCGAGGTCCAGGCAATAATGCTTAGGGATGAAGAATACCCTAATATAATGAACAATCCATTGCCTGCTCACACTAGGCCAGTAGTCAGAATGATTTGTGAAGATGGGGAATTTGATCCGGCATTGAAGGCCATTGTAGTCATTGCCGAAACAGAAGAAAAGCCAAAAAATGGTCTCCAAGCCTGAAAGTTCCCCCCATCAGATGGGAGTCTCGGTATCTAGTCTTGCTATCCTTTCTGCGTCCGGATTATCTCAGGGTGTGATCCAGATGTTTTACTTTATTGTCTTACTTTCCTATGTAAACCCTTCTATCTTTAAAATTCAAAAAGAAAAAGAAAAAAAATCAAATGAAATTAATATTTCATTTTCCAAGAATGTCTCTTAATCTGGTATTTTTCCTTACTATACTTTTAGTTCTGTTTAAATGCAGATTTCAATAACATGACAAGCTTGCGGACTTCATGCCCAGATCCTAAAACGTTGTCAGACTTCGAAATAATGAATCAAGAACCTGAATAAAAATGAAGTTAGGTTAAGGAAATAAAATAATATCGGAACAACCAAAGGAAATTTGGTTCAGACTGAAAAGGTCCATACATTTCTACTAGAGTACTGCTGAAAGAGTGCGTTTGTACTTGGGGTACATCGAAGGAAATGTCCCTGAAACAACTGTCAACGTAGGTGTAACGACCCGGTCGGTCGTTCTGTAGAATTTGCATTATTATTGTTGTTATTGCTTTGTCATAGGTTGGTTATGATGTTTATGATGTGTTAGAGTTGGTTGGCTTGGGTTCATAATGGCTGTAGTGAGAATTGAGACATTTAGTCTCTAAAAATAGCTTTGTAGTTGGAAAAGTCAACTGAGAGTTGACTTATTGGTAAATGACCTTGGAATGCAGATTTTATGGCTCAGATAGCTTTGTTAGGTGATTTGGGACTTAGAGGTGTGTTCAGAATAATTTTGTGATGTCCGGTGTAGAATTAAGCTTGAATTGGCGAAAGTTGGAGATTTAGAAGTTCTTAGGCTTGAATTCGACGTAGATCTGATGTTTTGGTATTGTTTTGGGTGTTCTGAAGGTTAAACTAAGTTCAAGTTATGTTATGGGACTTGTTAGTATATTCGTACGGGGTCCTGAAGAGCTCGGGTGAGTTTCGGATAGGTTTGGGTTGCGTTGTGCTCGTTTTTCTTATGTTTCGATGTCGTTTCTTCAAGCAAAAATGATATCATATTGAACAAATGAGCTCCTATTACTGTTTTTAATAAAGTAATAGATCCGTATTGTAATTACGGACCCGTTGAAAACAGAATCGTCAAATTTGGACATCGTATAAGAATTTTATGGTCATTTTACCAAGGCTGCCAGATATTTTAGGTTAATTACGAATTTGCCCCTGACGGCGTATTAAAAACCTGCACTATTTGCAAATCATAAACCCTACATATCTCCTTCATTATAAGGTCAAATTGAGTGATTCAGCCTAAATTGATTAGAATTTCACAAGGAATCCAATGGGAGCCGTAAACCGCGTGAACAGTATATATATAACGAGCAGTCCGAGTTTTCTTCCAATATTTAAACGGGAAGAAGCTTTTGAGGCGATTTTTAAGAGAGAAAATCATTGTTCTTCATTGAGGTAAGGATTTTGTACCGAAAAACTCGATTATATGTGATTAAAGATCAAAATATCAGTGTTTAATTCATGAAAATTTGTAGAAAAAGTGAAGTTAGGGTTTGAGATTATGAGACCTTCTAGGGATGATTTGAAGGGTCAAACAAACTCCGATTTTAGCATTCTTTATGTGTACGGACTCGTGAGAGGATGAAGAAAAGTTTTGTATAAAAATTTCTAAGTTTCGGGACATGGGCCCGGGGGTCGGGTTTTGACCAAATTCGGGTTTTTGAGCTAAATTTATATTTTTAAATTGGGATTTATTCCTCAAGCATAAATTGATGATAAAAATATGAACTTGGTAGATTTGGAGCATTCGGAGGTGGATTCGAGAGGCAAGCGTATTGCGGAATAGTTTCTGGGATAGTTTGAGGTAAGTAATGTCTTTAAATCCTGTCCAGAGGGTATGAAACCCCGGACTATGCACCCTTTCACGGGTTTTGAAATGCAAAGATTGAAACTTGGAGATATATTCCCTATTTAGGCGACTATTGAGTTGAGAAACCGATTTCTAAGCTTATGCTTAATTAGTATTTACATATTATGATATGTTTTGGGTTGTAAGCCATGTTTGGGGCCTAGTGCCGATCTGTTTACCCCTTGGGGGTTGTGTTTGCTATGTTTTCCTCACTATATGTTAGGATTTTACACTCAGTCTTTTCTTGATAAATTGTTTTGACACTCAGAGTATTTTGTGACTATTTTTTGAAAAACGAAACACTGTTTTGGGTCGAGAACCCGGTATGTTTATGGCCTAAGGGCAAATTGAGAGTGTCTGACAGAGTGAGACTTTCAGGCCTATATTGTGAGGAGACTTTCAGGCCTTATATGAGTGAGGCTTTCAGGCCTATGTTGTGAGGAGGCTTTCAAGCCTTATATGAGGGAGGCTTTCAGGCCTATATTGTGAGGAGGCTTTCAGGCCTTATATGAGGGAGGCTTTTAGGCCTATATTGTGAGGAGGCTTTCAGGACTTATGTTGTTATAGTGCTTTCGCTGTAGGAGCCTCTACGGAGTCTATACACACCCCCAGTGAGCGCAGGTACCTATTGAGTGATGATTATTGCCCGCGGGGCTGATACTGAGTGATGATTGATAGTGAGTGATGACTATTTCCCACGGGGCTGTTACTGAGTGATTGTGAGAATGCCTGAGGAGTAGCTGTTACGATAAATGATTTTGGCCCGAGGGGCAGATTTATGATGATTTTACTAGGTTTTTGAACTATGGTTTACTTCTTTTTCGAACTGGTTTTTACTGAGCATTTTACTGACATATACTGATATTACACTTGTTTCAAAGGATTTCTGGAAACTTGTTTTTCTAAACTTATGTATTTGATGAATACTACATAGTGACTTGGTGTTTTCTGGTTTTGTGAAATTGTGTATTTGTACTGTGTGTTTTATAGTTCTCAGACTGTGATTTATTTTCATTACTACTGAGTTGGCGTACTCATAAAGACTCCATGTGCCTCTATGCACAGATTCAGGTGACGATCTGGAGCAGTAGCTGTCTTAGTTCGTTAGCAGCTGTTACGGGATTTCGAGGTAGCTGTCCAACGTCCACAGCTTCTCCATTTCCCTTCCTTTTATAGTATTAGAATTTGATTCGTAGACCTTATTATGTCTTTAGCAGAGTTAGTTTTAAATTCGTAGATGCTCATGACTATTGACTCCAGTCTTGGGAGGTTTGTTAGAGTTGTTAGACTACTATCGGGACGCTAAGACTTAATTACACTATTCTATGCTTGGTTGCATGCTTATTATTAAATTGTGAACTCTTATAATTGAACAAATACGTAGTCAGGTGATGGTTGGATAGCCTATATCCACGATAGGCACCATCACGGCCTGTTAGGATTTGGGGTCGTGACAAGTTGGTATCAGAGCTCTAGGTTACATAGGACTCAACAGTCATGAGCAGGTTTAGTAGAGTCTTGTGGATCGGTACGGAGACGTCTGTTCTTATCTTCGAGAGGCTGCAGAACCCTTAGGAAACATTCCACATTCTTGAATTCTTATCGTGCGAATCCAGTTATTCAGCCAAAAGTGTAACTCTTTGAATTCCTTTCATGTATTCGAATGCGCACGCGTGCGCTTGGTATTAGTTGTGCGTCGGCGGCTTGTGACTTCCATGGGTGAGATGTGATTTTTAACATGTTAATAATTATCCAATCGGAAGGACTTGAGGCCGGATTTTGTCTGTGTCTTGAGTGTTGAGATTTCATTTGGGTGAGCACATGTGTTTGGGGGACTTATATGTCTGTTTGTGTCCTTATTGATAGAACTTTGTGACTAGATGACTGGTGAGTGTGATCGGACAGTTAGATGTATTCAGGTTGTTTGATTGTGACCAAAATGAATTAGCGGGAGATGTGGCAAGAACCTTTGATTATTTGACTTTTGTATTGAGTTAGAATATGGCTTCGAGTTATGAGTATTGAAGGACCTCTCATGTAGTTTAGTTGTGGAGTGAAGTGGGTTTTCCTGTTATGTTAGAGTTCCTGTGATTTCTTTTGAGCTGACCAATGCCCCAACAACGTCTATGTATTTGATTGCCGGTGTATTCAGCTGTATTATAACTCCTTTGTCATTGTATTTATTGATGGCATCCTACTGTACTCTCGTATCCAGGGATAGCATACTCGGCATTTGATGATGGTATCAAAAGGATATAGGGAGGAGAAGCTTTGTGCGAAGTTCTCCAAGTGTGAATTGTTGGCTCAATTCAGTAGCATTCTTGGAACCTGTGGTGTCCAGTGAAGGTATCTATGTGGTCAGACGAGTGTGAGTAGAGCTTCCAAAAACTCAATAATTCCTTGGCCACAGCTCCAGTGTTAGTGTTGCCATCAGCTTCAGATTCTTATACTGCTTAATGGGATGTCTTGGGGGTAGGCAGTGGTTGTGTTCTAATGTAGGAAGGTATAGTAATTGCGTGATGGCTATGATTTTCGAAAGATATAGGAAGATAATATTTTGAGATTAAGCAGGTAGGGGTATCTCCTGTGGGTTGTCTTGAGGTGTGTGACCCTTATGTTTATCTGTAGCAAGTTCTTTCTACCAGTAGATGATGTATGTTATAATTTGATTTTAGATCGCTTGTGGGAGTTGGCATGATCATTACAATGGTGAATGCGAGAATTGCATATGAGTTGAGGGTTAGATGGTCTGGGTCATATGAGTTTATGCAGGATTTAGTTGAATCCCACCACAGTATGGTGGCAGTGATAATGGGTGAGCGTCGTGAGTTATTGTTTGTCTTGATCTTTGGCTTTGAGCCAAGTGGGGGAGTCCGCTACTGATAAGTTGATTACACAATTAGGTGTCGTATTGGTTTTGGTTCGAAGTATGTTGGTGAATCAGTTATGACTTGTAGAGGTGAAATTTATTGAATGATTGGGTTGTACTTGAAAGGGTAGTAGGTGTAGTGTATGAGTTTGCTTGTTACTTCAAAGGTGTGGATTAATTTCTTAGTATGTGGATTGCAAGCGGGGTCAGGTCGTTCTGTTTACTTCGTTAGTGTAGTTGAAATTGCGTAGAGTAAATGACGTTCGAGAATGGTTCAGACGGATTCAAGGTTATATGTAGCGATCGAGATTCTTCAAGGTGTGAGAAGGGATATAACTGAGATTTACGGGGAAGGTGTCAAGGCTTGTGGTGTATTTGCATTATCATGGATTCTATCCATCAGTATAATGAAAGTGAAGATAATGACTTTAAATTCGCAGGAAGCCTCTTCAGGGTAAGTATTTCTAATGTGGTGCATTTTGGGATAATTGAGGGAGTATTCAGCGGCTTATGAGCCTTAGACGGTATATTGTTATGCTCGGGTTTCGTGCGGTGAGCCGGGATTGAGAATTGCGGTATGGTAAGAAGAAGTATCAATTCGAAGGTAAGTCAGAAGGAACTTGGATAAATAGGACAGCTTGGTAGTAGGTCGGATCGGCATGATAAGGGATATGGTTAGTTCTTTGGGTGTTTATAAGGTAATGAGTTGTTACAGGTGTTTCTTAGCAATTCTCTTGGAGTTTGGTGGCATGCGTAGCCTGGTTGAGTTAGGAGGATTCAATCTTGATGGTTGGTGTTGTGCAAATAAGATTCGGGAGTTCTTGATGGTTTTTACAACAGTTAGAGATGTATATTTCTACTGGCGTGAGGGCCATGGGATGTATAGTGATTTTGCTTCTAGATTGGATCAAAAGGAAAGTTCTTGGCTAGTTAGGTACATAGTTGTTTGTGGCTAGGAAGGGCGCATGAAGTTCTCATATTTATCATAAGATGGCATGGCGTATGCGGTATTCTGTGCATAGCAGAGATTGGCATATGTGAGGTCACAGTTCAGTTCAAGAAGGAAGGTCAGCACTGGCGATCTCAGATGACTAGGTAGATGATATACTAATTGGGTGGCTTGATGAGGGCACACATTTAGAAGGGGCAATGTTTTTGAGTTAAAGGTGCTTCATTGGTGTTACGTCGCTCTCTTGTTGGATCGACTGCTGATATTCAAGGTTGCTTGGTGACACAGAGGAATTATGCGGGTATCCCTCGTGGAATGATAAAGTATTAGGGGCGGGTTATATATTTGAGTGGTGGAATTGGGATCAGATATGGTAATTGGCGCGCCTCATGGATTTTGAGACTGGGAGTTTTCATGAACATATTATTTTTGTAGTTGTGAACTACGAGGATACGAGCAAAGCTAGTCAGGTGTTAGTATATGTCATGATTCAGTCATTATGAATGTTAGAAGAGTTATCTACCGGTTGTGGGTGACCAGAGTTGACTTAGAGTTATTGGTAGGCCAGTATGGGTGTGTGGTCTTCCCCGAGTCGGAATTGTTGACTCCGAATTGCTATTGTTGAGGGATGTACCATTCGATTGTCATTAAGCTTATTCATGTTTTGGAGTGATCTATGAGTTGCCTTTCGGTGTTTCGAGGGATTGTGACCATTGGTTATATGTTCATAGGGTGCGGTTATATCGGGGCTTTATAGCGAGATTTGAGTAAGGTAAGTAATTGGGTGTTGCAGGATTGAGACGTGTTGGTTATGTTCTTTTTGGTTCGGGTGGCATGGTATCATTCGATTTCCCCATGGTTATGGCAATGCACTTTGAGTAATTGATGTCGAATTTCGCATGGTTATTGATTTTGAGCAAGCTGGCTTGGAGTATGTCATGTGGTCCAGCGTTGGAGGGGATCACGCATAGTAGCGGAGTCATGTAGAGGTATGATCCTTGGTGTCAGATTCGTGTGTTTTGATTTAATTATGTGTACCAGGTTTTTAGCATGATGCAATTTGGTAAGTGTTAGTGGCAGGATAATCCTCTCATGTGAGTCCTCTTTATTTAATGAAATGAGCTCTTGGGATGTTGTTATTGAGCGCACAAGTTGCACAAGTTATGGCTCTGGATGGTATTGATGCTGATCAGACGAATGGTTGTTGGTTTCTACGTGTTGCTTTCATCAATGGCACCATATGAAGGTGTTTAAGCGAGGTTTTGTTTGATAAGAGGTTATTTACCGGTATTAGGTTGCTATGAGCAGCGATTGGGATTAGGAGTCATCGCTATAAGTGTTGAGTCATACGGTATATTATGTGATTTCATCTTGTGTTGCGTATATGGCTTGATACAGCGTGTTCAGACTTTTTCAGCTTATAGTCGTGGAAATTTGATCTTCTGAATGGACTCAGAAGTGGAAATTTAGTTCTAAGGTTTATGGGTCAGGATCAGACTTCGAAATTTCAACTGTGTTATGCTATTAGACCTATTTGGGGTAAGGTGACATGAAATCACCTCTGAATATGTGCATGGTAGGTTACACAGCAATTTTGGTGGTGTTTGGAACAACTCTGGACACATTCGAGGACGAACGAATGTTTAAGTGATGGAGAATGTAACGACCCGATCAGTCGTTCCGTAGAATTTGCATTATTATTGTTGTTATTTCCTTGTCATAGGTTGGTTATGCTGTTTATGATGTGTTAGAGTCGGTTGGCTCGGGTTCAGAATGGTTGTAGTGAGAATTGAGACATTTAGTCTCTAAAAATAGCTTTGTAGTGGGAAAAGTCAACTGAGACTAGACTTATTGGTAAACGACCTCGGAATGCGGATTATATGGCTCGGATAACTTCGTTAGGTGATTTGGAACTTAGGAGTGTGTTCAGAATAATTTTGTGATGTCCGGTGTAGAATTAAGCTTGAATTGGCGGAAATTGGAGATTTAGAAGTTCTTAGGCTTGAATTCGACGTAGATATGATGTTTTGGTGATGTTTTGGGTGTTCCGAAGGTTCAACTAAGTTCAAGTTATGTAATGGGACTTGTTAGTATGTTCGTACGGGGTCTCGAGGAGCTCGGGTGAGTTTCAGATTGGTTTGGGCTGCGTTGTGCTCGTTTTTCTTATGCTTCGACGTTGTTTATTCAAGCAAAAATGATATCATATTGAACAAATGAGCTCCAATTACTGTTTTGAATGAAGCATTAGATCCGTATCGTAATTAAGGACCCTTAGAAAAAAGAATCGTTGAATTTGGACATCGTATGAGAATTTTATGATCATTTTACCAAGGTTGCCAGATATTTTAGGTTAATTACGAATTTGCCCCTGACGGCGTATTAAAAACTTGCACTATTTGCAAATCTTAAACCCTGCATATCTCCGTCATTATAAGGTCAAATTGAGTGATTCAAAAGCCTAAATTGATTAGAATTACACAAGGAATCCATTGGGAGCAATAAACCGCGTGAACGGTATATATATAACAAGCAGTCCGAGTTTTCTTCCAATGTTTGAACGGGAAGAAGCTTTTAAGGCGATTTTTAAGAGAGAAAATCATTGTTCTTCATTGAGGTAAGGATTTTGGACCCAAAAACTCGATTATATGTGATTAAAGATCAAAATATCAGTGTTTAATTCATGAACATTTGTAGAAAAAGTGAAGTTAGGGCTTGAGATTATGAGACCTTCTAGGGATGATTTGGGGGGTCAAACGAACTCCGATTTTAGCATTATTTATATGTACGGACTCGTGAGAGGATGAAGAACAGTTTTGTATAAAAATTTCTGAGTTTCAGGACGTGGGATCGGGGGTCGGGTTTTGACCAAATTTGGGTTTTTGAGCTAAATTTATATTTTTCAATTGGGATTTATTCCTTAAGCATAAATTGATGATAAAAATCTGAACTTTGTAGATTTGGAGCATTCGGAGGTGGATTCGAGAGGCAAGCGTATTGCAGAATAGTTTTCGGGCTAGTTTGAGGTAAGTAATGTCTTTAAATCTTGTTCTGAGGGTATGAAATCCCGGACTATGCACCCTTTCATGGGTTTTGAAATGCAAAGGTTGAAACTTGGAGATATATTCCCTATTTAGGCGACTATTGAGTTGAGAAACCGATTTCTAAGCTTATTCTTAATTAGTATTTACATATTATGATATGTTTTGGATTGTAAGCCATGTTTGGGGCCTAGTGCCAATCTGTTTACCCCTTTGGGGTTGTGTTTACTATGTTTTCCCCACTATATGTTAGGATTTTACACTCAATCTTTTCCTGATAAATTGTTTCGACACTCAGAGTATTTTGATACTATTTTTTGAAAAACGAAACACTGTTTTGGGTCGAGAACCCGGTATGTTTATGGCCTAAGGGCAAATTGAGAGTGTCTGACAGAGTCAGACTTTCAGGCCTATATTGTGAGGAGACTTTCAGGCCTTATATGAGGAAGGCTTTCAGGCCTATGTTGTGAGGAGGCTTTCAGGCTTTATATGAGGGAGGCTTTCAGGCCTATATTGTGATGAGGCTTTCATGCCTTATGTTGTTATAGCGCTTGGGCTGTAGGAGCCCCTCCGGAGTCTGTACACATCCCCAATGAGCGCAGGTACCTATTGAGTGATGATTATTGCCCGCGGGGCTGATACTGAGTACTGATTGATACTGAGTGATGATTATTGCCTGAGGGACAGCTGTTACGAGAAATGATTTTGGCCCGAGGGGCAGATTTATGATGATTTTACTAAGTTTTCGAACTATGATTTACTTCATTTTCGAACTGGTTTTTACTGAGCATTTTACTGAGATATATTCATATTACACTTGTTTCAAAGGATTTCTGGAAACTTGGTTTTCTAAACTTATACATTTGATGAATACTACATGGTGACTTGGTGTTTTACTGGTTTTGTGAAATTGTGTATCTGTACTGTGTGTTTTATAGTTCTCAGACTGTGATTTATTTTCATTACTACTGAGTTGGCGTACTCATAAAGACTCCCTGTGCCTCTGTGCACATATTCAGGTGACGGTCTGGAGAAGTAGTTGTCTTAGTTCATTAGCAGCTGTTACGGGATTTCGAGGTAGCTGTCCAACGTCCACAGCTTCTCCATTTCCTTTCCTTTTATAGTATTAGAATTTGATTCGTAGACCTTATTATGTCTTTAGCAGAGTTAGTTTTAAATTCGTAGATGCTCATGACTATTGACTCCAGTCTTGGGAGGTTTGTTAGAGTTGTTAGACTACTACTGGGACGCTAAGACTTAATTACACTATTCTATGCTTGGTTGCATGCTTATTATTAAATTGTGAACTCTTATAATTTAACAAATGCGTATTCAGGTGATGGTTGGCTAGCCTAGTTTCACGATAGGCGCCATCACGGCCTGTTAGGATTTGGGGTCGTGATAGTGCAGTCAAAAGATCCTAAAATACTGTCAGACTTTGAAATAATGAACCAAGAATCAGAATGCAAATTAAGTTAGGTCAAGGAAATATAAAAATGAATCGGAACCGCCAAAGAAAAATTGGTTCAGATTGGAAATGTCCATACATTACTACAAGAGTACTGCCAAAGGAGATTGTTTGTACTTGGGGTACATCGAAGTAAATGTCCCTGAAACAACTGTCAACGCAAGTGCAGTTAAAAGTTACTATGTTTGATCCTCCATATAGTATTACATATTCTCGATTGGGATGACAAAGGCTTTCATTCTCGCTACTTAAACACTATTACCCCTTTTGCCAACATTTTGAGCTGGTTACCTTCCTTTGATTACCCTCTTTGGAACCTGAAACCGTTACTGGAAAAAAAAGAGAAAAAAGAAAGAAGAAAAAGAAATCAAATGAAAAAAAAAAGGAGAACAAGTAAAGCAAAAGAAATAAAAAACAAAACAAAACAGAGGAAAAAACAAAACAAAAATATAAAACAAAAACAAAAGTTCCCTGAACTACGTTCGACTTGATTCCGAAAGGATACGTAGGTAGCCTATCCCTGGGGTTCAGTCACACCAAAATAAAATTCCACATTTCCCCAAGAGTTTAAGCTGGGGCAAATGTCATGATATGTTCGGCGATGTTTCTGCCTGAAATATTCCAAAGTTGTAATTCAATACGAATTCTTTTCCCAAAAACCATGTTCAAGTCCTTCCGATCAATCAGCAAAGATGTCTAAAATTGGAGGATACAGTTGTTTGGATCCGATACAAGCAATGAGAGAAATTTAAAATGAGAGAGTCTTATTGGTGAAAACCCACACGAGCACCGTGAGGCAACGGTAAGAAGAGAAATTAAAATGAGAGAGTCTTATCGGTGAAAACCCCACACAGGCACCGTGAGGCGACAGTAAGCAGAGAAATTAAAAATGAGAGAGTCTTGTCAGTGAAACCTCGCAAAGAGCACTACAAGGCGATGGTGAGAAGAGAAATGAGAGAGGTTAGTTGGAGAAAACCTGCAAAGGGCGCCACTGATCGAAAAGGATAATGGGTCACTGACATGGACACAGTCCGGGGCAAGGTTTCTCAATCTCGAGGTGATGGGTGTGATGAATTTCTGAGAGTCGGACAGTTTACGCAGATCAGGCATCCAGTCCAAAAGGCATGTCATGTTCATTGAGGTCTGCATACACTCCAGATAAGTCATTCCTTCCTTCCCCCGAAAGGGATACCTCTTGTTTAAATTCATTGTCCATTCTATCATTTATTTTCTTTTGAATCCCTTTCGGTCTAACTCTATTCCGAAATTAAGGCACAGAAAGGATGGCAAGACTGATTTATAGAGTTTTCATTTGATACGGGCTAGTATGCAAAAGGGAACCGAGCCTCGTCAAGGGGCATCGAGTCGATCTCGACTGGCCATAGCGGCCGATGCTTCAAACTCAAAACCCTTGAAAGGAGAGTATCAAATTGAAGTGCCTATGAAGGCAAATGAAGTTGAAAGGTTGAGTCCCACGTGGCTAACTATCTCGGCAGAGTTTGAAATCCGAAGTACCTAAAGTTGAAATTAGAGGTAAAAGTGAGAACTGAAAGGACAATAAAGGCGAAATGAAGTCGGAAAGGTTAAGTCCCACGCGACTAACCGTTGCAGCAGAATTGGAGGAGACAAAATTCCCCCGATACTCCAGAAATCCAAAAGAAAAAGCGAGTGAAAGGCCTACCAAGGCAAAATAAATTCAAATGTTGGGTCCCACGTGACCGATCGCCACGATAAAATCTTAAAAGCCAAGGTCCCCGGGTTTAGGAATGAAACCCAATCCCCAGCAAGTAGGCAAGCGGTTGAGATCTTCGTCAAAGGGCCCGAGATCAAGATTTTTAAATAATCAAGGCCGCAAAACCAACCACAGTTCCAAACTAACAAATTGTTCTTTGTTTGAAAATAGGAAACATGTGCAACTCGAAAGCAACTGTGCAAAAAGAAGGTGCAACCAAAAGAAATTGCGTAAGGGCTAGAAGGAGCTCTACAGCATTGACTCCAAAAAGGGAAGTTTCCTCCAAACATCTTTTGCCTCATTCACTCATTCTCTGAAAATAAATGAAAAAAAAAGAGAAACAAAGAAAAAAGGAAAAAGAAGAAATGATGTTGAAAATGATTCAAACCTAAAGTAGCATAGGGTCTCCAATCTCCAGCTAAACCTTTTCCAACCAAGGATATTTCACTCCTTAGTTGATGCCAACATAGGGTCCCACTCCCTAGCAGACACCAGCATAACCTAGTGATCTTTTCCTGGCAACAACATAACCTGTTGACCTTTCCAGACACCAGCATAACCTGGTGATCTTTTCCTAACAACAACATAACCTGTTGATCATTTCCTGACACTGGCATAACCCAGTGATCTCTTTTCCTGGCAACATCATAACCTGTTGACCTTTCCAGACACCAGCATAACCTGGTGATCTTTTCCTGATAACAACATAACCTGTTGATCTTTTTCTGACACTGGCATAACCTAGTGATCTCTTTTCCCGGCAACAACATAACCTATTGACCTTTCTAGACACCAGCATAACCTGGTGATCTTTTTCTTACAACAGCATAACCTGTTGATCTTTTCCTAACACTGGCATAACCCAGTGATCCCTTTTCCTGGCAACATCATAACTTGTTGACCTTTTCAGACACCAGCATAACCTGGTGATCTTTTCCTGACAACAGCATAACCTGTTGATCTTTTCCTGACACTGACATAACCCAGTGATCTCTTTTCCTGGCAACAACATAACCTGTTGACCTTTCCAGACACCAGCATAACCTGGTGATCTTTTCCTGACAACAGCATAACCTGTTGATCTTTTCCTGACACTGACATAACCCAGTGATCTCTTTTCCTGGCAACAACATAACCTGTTGACCTTTCCAGACGCCAGCATAACCTAGTGATCTTTTCCTGACAACAGCATAACTTGTTGATCTTCTCCAGATATCGGCATAACCCGGTAATCTCTCTCCTGGCAACAACATAACCTATTGACTTTTTCCCAGACACCAGCATAACCTGGTGATCTCTTTCTTGACAACAACATAACTTGTTGATCCTTCCCTAGACACTAGCATAAACTGTTGGTCTTTTCCCGGCAACAGCATAACATGTTGACCTTTTCCCAGACACCGGCATAACCTAGTGATCTTTTTCTTGACGATAACATAACCTGTCGATCTTTTCCAACATAGGGTCTCTGATCCCTAGTTGATTTTGTCTCCAGGCATAGGGTATCCACCCCCTATCTACATTCACTTTGGGTACACCATTCTTTGCTTTTCATTGCTTTCAATAATAAAGTAGCATAGATTTCGTTACAATAACTCACGGAAATTTCCTAGTGAAAACTGGGGCAGAAAATTATGTTCGTTTGTTCTTGATTTTGCGCAGATTACACTTTCGGACAATGGATTCGAGATGACCAAAAGAATAAATTTTGATCCAGAATAAAAGAAAAGAAGAAAAAGAGAAGGCCAAACCCAAAGTATAGAAGCGGCAAAGATGCAGACTCCTCAAGACAAGATTGAAGTTGCAAGCTATGCACGGACGTCTTGATCCAAAAAGATGAAGAAGATTGAACAACCACATACAGCTAACAAGCATCAAGATTCAGATCAGAGTCCGCGTGAAGAAACAACCTAGACTAAAGATCAAGTTTCAAAAGACTCATAGATAGGAATCTTGTAACTCGTAGTTGATAGGTTTAGCTTAGTCTTTTTCATTTTGATTTTGGTGTAATAAGGAGCTCAGCGAGAAGTAACAACAACAACAATAGTGAAATCACATCTTCCCAGTAGTCCCAGAAATCAAAACTTCCAGAACTACACTGATCTGATTCCTTTATAGCCAAGGATATGTAGGCAACCTCCGAAGCAAGGTTCGGTCAAACTTTTTCAAAATGCTTCCAAATGGAGTACCAAACGGAAAACATTGCTCGTAATTTCTCACTTTATCTTTTTTCGAGAACTCTTCATGTTCTCGAGCAAAGAGGGGAAGCTGTGAGCACCCAATTTTTGCCCCGCATGGAAATTACTTCTGAAAATAATCAAAAAATAATTTTAATAAATCTTAAGAATTTTTATTCATTTAGTTGCATTTCATGCATGTTTAATATTTTAAGAATCGTAAAAAATCATAAAAAACGTTCTCTTGATTTCATAGCATGTTAGATTGTAAACTGAATTGTCAGGATTTAATTACATTATTAAATGCATCTTCTAAAAAATCAAAATCGCATTCGTGGGTTAATTAATTAGTTAGTTGCATTAGTCCATCATTTGGTAAAAAAAAAAATTAGGCTAGCCAAAAAATAGATTTAAATTAAGTTTGAGTCTAAACTAGCTAATTCTGCAAAAAGCTAATAAAGAAGGAAAAAGACTACTAAGTTAAATCGGACTGGGCCATTGTTTCAAACCCAATTATTCCACAAGTTCAAATTCCTCCCATATTACCCAAGCCCAAATCTGAAGCCCACACCCACCTAGCCCAAATCGTCTCTATTTCAAAACTCCATTTCTGAAGACCTAATTAGACACAAGAAAAACATCAACCCCCCTGGCAAGAGAGAGAATGGCGCCCCCCCTTTCTGCTTCTCTCAATCTCTTCCTCTAATCAGGCACCCCACCCCTTGACAAGAGCAGCACCACCGTTGGAGATCAGGACCGGATCCCATCCAATCCTCCTAACCCGAGCAACGCCGCCTCTGTTTTTCATCCTCTCCAAACAGACCCCTCCCACTGAAAATGCCTAGCCGCCCAATTTCCTTTTTCTCTGGAGAACAATGAACAACTCCATCTCTCACTCTCACTGTCACCTCCCTCACACGCGATGATAACCAATTTTGAATTTTACAAAATTAGATCTGAAGAAAAGAAGCAGGAAAAACGAAAAAAGAAGAAGAAGATGAAACTGTGATTTATGCAATGTTTGAGTTGTTTGTTCATGGTTCTGGGTTTTCTAAAGCTAAGCCATGTTAAAACATTGCCGAATTTCTGATGTGGATTGCCGAAATTGCTGCTGAGCTCCATTCGAACTTGTAGCTGCCTTCATTTGGTTGTCTTCAGTTTATTTTTCATTGTCCATGTATGTATATGTTTACCCGAAATTCTCTTCTGAATATGAAACCTGGTTCCATATACTTCTTTTGGATTAAATGGAAATGCTAATTTTCCCGTCATGTTTTAATGTTTCCCTTATTTGTTTACTGCCATAGTCCCGTTTCTTTGCTACAATTATTTGGTGTTTGCTCACTTATTCGATTTAGTCTTTGTGAATTGAACTATGATCCTGGGCTCGTTTAATTTTTTATTTGAATCACATTGGTTGTATTGACTTTCTTCTTGAGTTTCAACGTTGTTTGGTCATAACAATTTGAATGTATGTCCATTTTTCCTAACTATTGCTTAATTTGTAAAGTTATTATATTCGCGTAAATTGGTTCGTCAATATTAGGATCCATTTTCTTATGTCACTGAATAATGTCATGGCTTGTACAATCTCTTTAATACACACTCTCAATCAAACGTTAGCTTAATTGACTACTTCATTTGGTAGTAGGATATAAGTGATTGTTAAAACAGTCTACTTAAGAAGTTAGAAAGGGGCAGAACGCATCAACTTTCGAGAAATATATATGTACACCATCTGGTGGTAGCCTTTTTTATGTTTCTGGGTTTAATTATTTCTGTCTCCTTATTGAAATTTTCTTTGTTTGTGTGAAATGAGGGAGACTTTGCTGTTTGTTCTAAAGCTTTCATAGGCCTACCCTTGTCTTTGAAATGGGGATACTTTTTTGATCTGTGACCATGCCTTTAGCTTGATTGTTTTAATTTTGAATCAATGTACTGAATATTCCTCTTGACAATCCAAATCCATAATTCATAGCTTTACCACAAATCTCAAAGTAGCTTAGGAAATAAATGACGAACATTGTAGCTTGCTTTAAGCGTGATTAATAATGAATCATCACGACTATGGGTACGACTCTCGTGGCTTAGTCGTGATACATAAACCCCATTCGGGTATGCATTTTATGCGATTCGACAACAACTTCAAAATATAATTAAAATCAACACGTTGAAAATTGCGGGTGCATTTCATGTGGCGTGTTTGCAACGTGTCCAAACACGACAAGTGCACCCCATCGTGACTTGTCACGACCCTAAATCCTAACATGCCGTGATGGCACCTATCGTGGAACTAGGCTAGCCAACCATCAGATTACTACACATTTGTTCGATTATAATACTTCACAATTCAATAGTAATAGCAAACATAGCAATAAATAAATTCCATTAAGTCTTAGCATCCCAATAATAGTCTAAACAACTCTAAATAAGACCTCCCAAGACTCGAGTCAACATGGTCACGAGCATCTACGAAAAAAATTTAACTCTACTAATGTCTTAAATAAAGTCTAGGAATGAAATGCTAAAACTGAATAAGGAAAGGAAATGGAGAAGCTGTGAACGCTGGATAGCTACCTCGAAATCCCGTAACTGCTGCTAACGAACTGAGATGACTACTGCTCCAAGCCGGTACCTGAATCTGTGCGCAGAGGCACATGGAGTAATGATGAGTACACCAACTCAGTAGTAATAAAAATAAATCACAGTCTGAGAAATATAAAACACACAGCACAGATACACCAATTCACAAAAACCAGTAAAATACCAAGTCACCATAAAATAGTCATCAAGTATATAAGTTCGAAAACCAATTTCCAGAAATCCTTTGAAACAAGTATAATTTCAGTATATCTCAGTACAACTCTCAATAAAAGCCAGTTTTAAAATCAAAGTAAATTATAGATCGAAAACTCAGTAAAAATCATCATAAATCTGCCCCTCGGACCATAATCATTTCTCGTAACAATTTCTTCAGTATTAGCCCATTAGGTAACCTCACAATCACTCTGCCCATTATGCAACCTCGCAATCACTCTGCCCATTAGGCAACCTCATAGTCACTCTGCCCATCAGGAAACCTCACAGTCACTCTGCCCATCAGGCAACCTCACAGTCACTCAGTATCAGCCCCGCGGGCAATATCACTGATTAGGTACCTGCGCTCATTGGGGGTGTGTACAGACTACGGAGGGGCTCCTACATCCCAAGCTCTATAAACAAGCCGCATCATGGCATAAACAACTCTCAATGTAGGCCCGCAACCTCACTCATATCATAACATCCTCACAATATTGTCCTGCGGCCTCAGTCAGTCAGACACTCTCAACATGCCCTTTAGGCCATAAATATACCGGGTTCTCGACCCAAAAATAGTGTTTCATTTTTCAAGAAATAGTATCTAAATACTCTGAGTGTCAAAACAATTTATCAAGAAAAGACTGAGTGAAAATCATAACATATCAAGTGAGAAATAGTAAAAACAACCCCCAAGGGGTAAACAAATCGGAACTAGGCCCCAAACATGGTTTACAGCCCAAATTATATCAAAATATATTAATACTATTAAACATAGCTTAAAAATCGGTTTCGCAACTCAATAGTTGCTCAAATAGGGAATATATGTCCAAAGTTCCAATCTTTGCATTCCAAAACCCGTGAAAGGGTGCAGAGTCCGGGGTTGCATATCCTCAGGACAGGATTTAAAGACATTACTTACCTCAAACTAGCCCGCAAACTATTCCGCAATACGCTTGCCTCTCGTATCAACCTCCGAGCGCTCTAAATCTACCAAGTTCTGATTTTTATCATCAAATTATGCTTAAGGAATGAATTCCAATTGAAAAATATCGATTTTAAGCACAAAATCCGAAATTTGCTAAAACCCGACCCCCGGAACCGCGTCTTAGAACTCATAAATTTTTATACCAAAATGTTCTTCGTCATCTCGCGAGTCCGTACATATAAAGAACGCTAAAATCGGAGTCCGTTTGACCCCTCAAACCGACCCCTAAAGGTCTCATAATCTTAAGTCCTAACTTCCCCTTTTTCTACTGATTTTCCATAAATTTAGACTGATATTAAGGTCTTAAATCACCTATAATCGAGTTATTAAATCAAAAAATGTTACCTCAATGATGCACCAACGTTTCCCTCTTCAAAATCCCTCAAAAACCTCGGAACCCATACAACAATGGTAGAAAAAGGGTTAAAATTTGCGAAGCCAGGTTTTTATACTTTCTGAACAGTGGTTCCGCACCTGCGGCCACTTAAGCACACCTGCGGTCCCAGGTCCGCACCTGCAACTTTCATTAAACAGGCTAACTTTCGTACCTGCGCCCCCTTCTCCGCACCTGCGACTTCGCAGGTGCGATCCTCACTCCGAATCTGCGACTTTCCCTGAGCTAGCCAAAATCCGTACTTGCGGACCCCTGTCCGCTTCTACGGGCCCGCACCTGCGGTCAATCTTTCGCAGGTGCGGAAATCACTGTGATTTCACACAAGCAGCTTTTTGCTGCAATTTCCAACTACGAACTTTCCGTTAACCATTCGAAATCAATCTCGAGCCCCTCAAGACTCTTACCAAACGTACCAACCCATTACCTATGATCATTCAAACTAAGTTTCACTCCAAAAACACTAAATATAACCTCAAAACACAAAAATCACATCGGATTCAAGCCTAAGAACTTTGAAATTTCTAAAATTCACCAACGCTGCCGAAACTATTCAAAACAGCTCTGATTGATCTGCAATTTTGCAGACATATCCAAAATGACATTATAAACCTGTTCCAACTATCGGAATTCCATTCCGACCCCGATATCCTATTTTCCACTACCGACCGGAAATCACCAAAAACTAACTTTCGCCAATTCAAGCCTAATTCTACACCGAACATCACAAAAATATTCTGAACACACTCCTAAGTCCTAAATCACCTAACGAAGCTATCCGAGCCATAAAGTCTGCATTCCGAGGTCGTTTACCAATAAGTCAACTCTCAGTTGACTTTTCCAACTTTAAGGCTATTTTTAAAGACTGAATGACTAAACCTTCACTACAACCATTCTAATTTCAATCCTACCAACTCTAACACATAAATAATAGTATAACCAACCTATAACAAGTCAAGAACAATAATTATCATGCAGGTTCTACTTAACGACAGACCGGGTCGTTACATTCTCCCCCTATTAAATAAACGTTCGTCCTCGAACGGGTTTAGAAACATACCTGGAGTCTCAAACAAGTGAGGATATTTTTTCTGCATCTCCCGCTCGGTCTCCCAAGTGGCCTCCTCCACTGGCTGACCTCTCCATTGTACTTTCGTTGAAGCTATATCCTTGGACCTCAACTTTCTGACCTCGCGAGCCAAAATTGCTACTGGCTCTACCTCATATGACATATCACCCTCGAGTTGAACTGTGCTGAAGTCTAACACATAGGACGGGTCACCAACATACTTCTTGAACATCGACACATGAAATACCAGATGAACACTCGATAGACTAGGTGGCAAGGCAAGTCTATAAGCCACCTCTCCAACCTTCTGAAGTACCTCAAAAGGACCAATAAACCGAGGACTCAGCTTTCCTCTCTTTCCGAACCTCATAACACCCTTCATGGGTGATACCTTCAGTAGTACTTTATCACCTTCCATAAATGACACATCCCGGACCTTCCGGTATGTGCAACTCTTCTGCCTAGACTGCGCCGTGCGAAGTCACTCCTGAATCAACTTCACCTTCTCCAACGCATCCTGAATCAAATCTGTACCCAATAAATTAGCCTCAATATGCTTGAACCAACCAACCGGATATCTAAATCTCCTTCCATATATAGCTTCATACGAGGCCATCTGAATATTGGACTGGTAGCTGTTACTGTATGCAAACTCCGCTAGTGGCAGAAACTGATCCCATGAACCACCAAAATCAATCACACAAGCCCGTAACATATCCTCCAAACTCTGAATAGTTTGTTTCGACTGCCCGTCGGTCTGAGGATGAAATGCAGTGCTCAACTCTACATCAGTGCCCATACCTCTTTGTACAGCCCTCCAAAACTGAGATGTGAACTAAGTACCTCTGTCAGAAATAATAGAAACCGGAACTCCATGCAACCGGACAATCTCCTTAATGTAAATGCCAGCTAACCGCTCTGAAGTATAAGTAGTACTGACAGGAATGAAATGCGCGGACTTGGTCAATCTATCCACAATGACCCAAATATCATCAAAACCCTTCGAAGTCCGTGGAAGTCCAACTACAAAGTCCATAGTGATTCGCTCCCACTTCCACTCCGGAATATCTAACCTCTGAAGTAATCCACCTGGTCTCTGGTGCTCATACTTGACCTGCTGGCAGTTGAGACACCGTGCTACACACTCAACAATGTCTCTCTTCATCCGCCTCCACCAATACTGCTGTCTCAAATCTCGATACATCTTCGTGGCACCCGGATGAATAGAATACCGCGAGATGTGAGCCTATGCTAATATCAACTCTCGAATACCATCCACATTTGGCATGCAAATACGACCCTGCATCCTTATAACTCCGTCATCACCAATAATCACATCCCTGGCATCACTCCGACGAACTATATCCTGAAGAACTAACAAATGCCGGTCATCATACTGGAGAGCTTTAATTTGATCATAAAGAGAGGACCGGGAAGCCATGCTAGCTAATACCCGCGGAGGGTCTGACAAATCCACTCTCACCAACTGACCCGCTAAAGCCTGAACATCAAGTGCTAAAGGTTGCTCTGCTGCTGACAGGTATGCTAGACTCCCCAAACCTTTGGCTCTGCGACTCAAGGCATCGTCCACTACATTGGCCTTCCCCGGATGGTACAAAATAGTAAGGGCATAATCCTTGAGAAGCTCTAACCACCTCCTCTGACGCAAATTCAAGTCCTTCTGCCTCATCAGATACTGCAAACTACGATGGTTAGTGACAATCTCACATTGTACCCCATACAAGTAATGACGCCAAATCTTTAAGGCATGAACAATGGCAGCTAACTCAAGATCGTGCACTGGGTAGTTCTTCTCGTGCACCTCAACTGTCTAGATGCGTAGGCAATCACCCTACTGTCCTGCATCAACATCGCTCCCAAACCAACTCTAGAAGCGTCACAATAGACTGTATAAGAACCTGAACCGGTAGGCAAAACCAAAATCGGAGTTGTGGTTAATGCTGACTTGAGCTTCTGAAAGCTCTCCTCGCACTCGTCGAAACATCTAAATGGAGGACCCTTCTGGGTCAATCTAGTTAATGGTGAGGCAATAGAAGAGAATCCCTCCACAAAGCGATGGTAATATCTCGCCAAACCAAGGAAACTCCTAATCTCAGTAGTTGAGGACGGTCTGGGCCAACTCTGCACCGCCTCAATCTTCTTTGGATCAGCCTGAATACCCTCACTAGACACCACGTGCCCCAAGAAAGCTACTGAACCGAGCCAAAACTCACACTTGGAGGATTTTGCATAAAGCTTCTCCTCCCTCGGTCTCTGTAACACAATCCTCAAGTGCTGAGCATGCTCTTCCTGGCTACGAGAATAAACCAGGATGTTATCAATGAACACAATGACGAACGAGTCAAGGTAAGGCTGAAACACGCTGTTCATCAATTGCATGAACGCGACTGGGGCATTGGTCAACCCAAATGACATAACCAGAAATTCATAATGACCATATCTGGTCCTGAAAGTCGTCTTCGGAATATCAGAATCCCGAATCTTCAGCTGATGATACCCCGACATCAAGTTAATCTTGGAGAACACCTTAGCTCCCTGAAGCTGATCAAATAAGTCATCAATACGAGGCAAAGGATAACGGTTCTTCACCGTAACCTTATTCAGCTGTCTATAATCAATACACATACGCATGGAGTCATCTTTTCTTCACAAACAACACCGGTGCACACCAAGGTGACACACTCGGCCGAATGAACCCCTTATCTAAGAGTTCCTGAAGCTGCTCTTTCAATTCTTTCAACTCCGCTGGTGCCATGCGGTAAGGTGGAATAGAGATAGGCTGAGTGTCTGGCACCAGGTCAATACCAAAATCAATATCCCTATCAGGTGGCATGCCTGGAAGTTTTTTGGGGAATACATCCGAAAAATCACAGACTACAGGAACAGAATCAATAGATGGAGTCTCACTACTAACATCCTTCACAAAATCAAAATAAGGTTCACACCCTTTCTCAACCATACGCTGAGCCTTTAAATAAGAAATCACTCTTCTAGGAACATGCTCTATAAACCCCCTCCAATCCACTCTCGGAGCTCCGAGCATAGCTAAGGTAACGGTCATAGCGTGACAATCAAGAATCGCATGACATGGGGATAACCAATCCATGCCCAGAATTACATCAAAATCAACCATACTGAGTAACACTAAGTCCACTCGGGTCTCTAGACCCCCAATAGATATAAGACATGACCGGTACACACAGTCCACAATAATAGTATCACCAGCCGGAGTCGAAACATGAACAGGCGTAACTAAAGACTCACGGGGCATATGCAGAAAATGAGCAAAATAGGATGAGACATAAGAGTACATGGAACTAGGGTTAAATAAAGCCAAAGCATCACTGTGACAAACTGAGATAGTACCTGTAATTACCGCATCTAAGGCCATAGCATCTGGCCTAGCCGGAAGTGCATAAATACGTGGCTGGCCTCCACCTGTTCGACCTCCCCCTCTAGGGCGGCCTCCAGCTGCCTGACCACCACCCCTAGCTGCCCGGGTAGGTGGTGAAGTGACTGGGGATGAAGCCTAGGGCTTAACCCTCTGATGAGATGAACTACTAGGACGACGGGGACACTGCCTCCACTCATGTCCGAACTCTCCACACTCATAACAAGTACTTGGAGCTGGAGATGAAAACTAACGAGAACCCTTGCCACCATGATAATCACCAGACGAACCATGCATAAAAGAACCCTGATAAGAGGATGCCCGGGCGGAGCTCTGAGGTGGAAGGGCACTAAAAGATGAACGTCTCTGATGATAACTGCGAGGACCCTTCCCCTAAGATACACCATTGTAAGCTGGGCGAACTGGCTGTGGAGGTCTAAATGGACGACCTCTGATGTGCTGAAACTTCCCTCTAGGAGGGGCACCACTGAAGCTACCTGATCCCCGAGGCCTCTTGACCTCCCTCTCCTCATGATCCTGCCTATGAACCGACTCAATGTCCCGAGCAATGTCAACAACCTTCTAAAATGTATCTCCAGACACTCTCTCTCTGGTCATGAAGATCCGAAGCTGATAAGTAAGACCATCTACAAACCTCATAATCCTCTTCCTTTCAGTAGGGACAATCTCAGAAGCATGTCTAGCCAACTCGGAAAACCTCATCTCGTACTGAGTAACTGACAACTCTCCCTGGCGCAACTTCTCAAACTGCCTGCGTTGCTCCTCTTTGCTGGACTGAGGAACATACTTCTCCAAAACGATCGTGGAGAACTACTGCCAGGTGAGAGGTGCTGAACCAACCGGTCTATGCCTCTCGAATGACTCCCACCAAGTAAAAGCAGCACCTGCAAACTGAAATGTAGAAAATGAGACCCCACTAGTCTCCAAAATACCCGTAGTATGCAATATCCTCTGGAATTTATCCAGAAAACCTTGGGCATCCTCACCCTTTGTGCCGCTGAAAGTCGGAGGCTTAAGGCTGATGAACCTCTCCAGCCTACGCTGCTCATCCTCGGGCATAGCTGGAACCACATAGTCCTGAACTGGGGAAACCGGCTGAGCTGGGGCTACTCTCGGTGCCTAAATACCTCGTACAGCCTGCTCTGGTGTCTGAACAGCTAGAGTCTGATTGCCTCCCCCGGCCTGAGCTGCAGTGGCAGTAGTGGACATAGCAACTGCCTGAGAAAAACTGGAACACACCGTCAATATCTGAGCCAGGGTCTCCTGAAGACCCGGAATAACAATAGGCACTGCCGGTGCCTGAGCATGTCCCGCTGGAGCACCATCGACGGGAACCTGATCCTGAAGGATAGGGGGATCCGGTACTACCATGGCTGCTGCCTGAGCTGGTCCCCTACCTCTACCACGGCCTCGAACCCTTGTGCGTCTAGCTGGTGTCTGGTCACCCTGATCGGTATTGCGTGTCCTCACCATCTGTGAGAGAATGAAACAACATAAGTTTAGATTTTATGAATCAATAGATTGGCATGAAAAAGTTCAAGAAATTGAGATTTTTCCTAAGAGTTCTGCAGCCTCTCGAAGAAAAGTACAGACGTCTCCATACCGATCCGCAAGACTCTACTGACCCTGCTCATGATCGTTGAGTGCTATGTAACCTATTGCTCTGATACCAACTTGTCACGACCCTAAATCCTAGCAGGTCGTGATGGCACCTATCGTGGAACTAGGCTATCCAACCATCACATTACTACGCATTTGTTCGATTATAATACTTCACAATTCAATAGTAACAACAAACATAGCAATAAATAAATTCCATTAAGTCTTAGCGTCCCAATAATAGTCTAAAAAACTCTAAACAAGACCTCCCAAGACTGTAGTCAACATGGTCACGAGCATCTACGAAATAAAACTAACTCTACTAATGTCTTAAATAAAGTCTAGGAATGAAATGCTAAAACTAAATAATGAAGGGAAATGGAGAAGCTGTGGAGGTTGGACAGCTACCTCGAAATCTCGTAACTGCTGCTAATGAACTAAGACAGTTACTTCTCCAAGCCGGTACCTGAATCTGTGCACAGAGGCACATGGAGTAATGATGAGTACGCCAACTCAGTAGTAATGAAAATAAATCACAATCTAAGAAATATAAAACACACAACACAGATACACCAATTCACAAAAACCAGTAAAACACCAAGTCATCATAAAATATTCATCAAGTACATAAGTTCGAAAACCAATTTATAGAAATCCCTTGAAAACAGTATAATTTCAGTATATCTCTGTAAAACTCTCAATAAAAGCCAGTTTGAAAATCAAAGTAAATCATAGTTCGAAAACTCAATAAAAATCATCATAAATCTGCCCCTCGGGCCATAATCATTTCTCGTAAAAAATTCTTCAGTATTAGCCCATCAGGCAACCTCACGATCACTCTGCCCATCAGGCAACCTCACAGTCACTCAGTATCATCCCAGCGGGCAATATCACTCATTAGGTACCTGCGCTCACTGGGGGTGTATACAGACTCCGAAGGGGCTCCTACAGCCCAAACGCTATAAACAAGCCACATCATGGAATAAATCACTCTCAATATAGGCCCGCAGCCTCACTCCTATCATAACATCCTCACAATATTGGCCCGCAACCTCACTCAGTCAGACACTCTCAACATGCACTTCAGGCCATAAATATACCGAGTTCTCGACCCAAAAACAGTGTTTCATTTTTCAAGAAATAGTATCAAAATACTCTGAGTGTCAAAACAATTTATCAAGAAAAGACTGAACGAAAATCATAACATATCAAGTGAGGAATAGTAAAAACAACCCCCAAGGGTAAGCAGATCGGCACTAGGCCCCAAACATGGCTTACAGCTATATCAAAATATATCAATATTATTAAGCATAGCTTAAAAATCGGTTTCGCAACTCAATAGTTGCCCAAATAGGGAATATATTTCCAAAGTTCCAATCTTTGCATTCCAAAACCCGTGAAAGGGTGCAGAGTCCGGGGTTTCATACCCTCAGGACAGGATTTAAAGATATTACTTACCTCAAAATAGCCCGCAAACTATTCCGCAATACGCTTGCCTCTCGTATCAACCTCCGAGCGCTCCAAATATACCAAGCTCATATTTTTATCATCAAATTATGCTTAAGGAATGAATTCCAATTGAAAAATATCGATTTTAAGCACAAAATCCAGGAACCCGTACAACAATGGTGGAAAATGGGTTAAAATTCGCGAAGCCAGGTTTTTATACTTTCTGAACAGTGGTTCCACACCTGCGGCCACTTAGGCGCACCTGTGGACCCGCACCTGCGGTCCCAGTCCGCACCTGCGACTTTCATTAAACGGGCTAACTTCCGCACCTACGCCTCCTTCTCTGCACCTGCGACTTCGCAGGTGCAATCCTCACGCCGCATTTGCGACTTTCCCTGAGCCAGCCAAAATTCGCACCTGCGGACCCCTGTACGCTTCTACAGGCCCACATCTGCAGTAAATCTTCCGCAGGTACGGAAATCACTGTGATTTCACACCAACAGCTTTTTGCTGCAATTTCCAACTCCGAACGTTCCGTTAACCATTCAAAATCAATCCCGAGCCCCCCGGGACCCCAACCAAACGTACCAACCCATTACCTATGATCATTCAAACTTAGTTGCACTCCCAAAACACTAATTATAACCTCAAAACACCAAAATCACATCGGATTCAAGCCTAAGAACTTTGAAATTTCTAAAATCCACCAACAATGCCGAAACTATTCAAAACAACTCTGATTGACCTGAAATTTTGCAGACATATCCAAAATGACATTACTAACCTGTTCCAACTGTCGGAATTCCATTCCGACCCCGGTAGCCTATTTTCCACTACCGACCGGAAATCACCAAAAACTAACTTTCGCTAATTCAAGCCTAATTCTACACCGGACATCACTAAAATATTCTAAACACACTCCTAAGTCCCAAATCACCTAACGAAGTTATCTGAGCCATAAAATCCGCATTCCGAGGTCGTTTACCAATAAGTCAACTCTCAGTTGACTTTTCCAACTTTAAGGCTATTTTTAAGGACTAAATGACTAAACTCTCACTACAACCATTCTGATTTCAAGCCTATCAACTCTAACACATCAATAACAGTATAACCAACCTAACAAGTCAATAACAGTAATTATCATGCAGGTTCTACGTAACGACAGACCAGGTCGTTACATGACTTGTTTCAAAATAATCCATAAATATTAAAAGCGGCGAAAAGGTAAAAAGGCTAAAATGCACAATAGTTTAAATATGTAGATAATTAGATAATTAGGCCAAATATCAATAGTCAAGTGACCATGCTAGAACCACGGAATTCAGTAGTGCCTAACACCTTCTCCCGGGTTAACAGAATTCCTTACCCAGATTTCTGGTTCGCAGACATTTTAAATAGAGTACAAAATCTCCTCGGTTTGGGATTTCAATAAATGGTGTCGCGTAACACTGTAAAAAATCCGGGTGTGCAACTTAATAGTTGCCCAAATAGGGAATATATTTCCAAAGTTCCAATCTTTGCATTCCAAAACCCGTGAAAGGGTGCAGAGTCCGGGGTTTCATACCCTTAGGACAGGATTTAAAGACATTACTTACCTCAATATAGCCCGCAAACTATTCCGCAATACGCTTGCCTCTCGTATCAACCTCCGAGCGCTCCAAATATACCAAGTTCAGATTTTTATCATCAAATTATGCTTAAGGAATGAATTCCAATTGAAAAATATCGATTTTAAGCACAAAATCCGAAATTTGCTAAAACCCGACCCTCAGGCCCGCGTCTCAGAACTCAGAAATGTTTATACCAAAATGTTCTTCGTCATCTCACGAGTCCGTACATATAAAAATGCTAAAATCGAAGTCCGTTTGACCCCTCAAATCGACCCCTAAAGGTCTCATAATCTCAAGCCCTAACTTCCCATTTTTCTACTGTTTTTTCATAAATTTACACTGATATTAAGGTCTTAAATCGCCTATAATAGAGTTATTAAAACCAAAAAGCTTACCTCAATGATGCACCAACGTTTCCCTCTTCAAAATCCCTCAAAAACCTCGGAACCCGTACAACAATGGTGGAAAATGGGTTACAATTCGCGAAGCCAGGTTTTTATACTTTCTGAACAGTGGTTCCACACCTGCGGCCACTTAGGCGCACCTGCGGACCCGCACCTGCGGTCCCAGTCCGCACCTGCGACTTTCATTAAACGGGCTAACTTCATAAAAAACAAAACAAAACAGAGGAAAAGACAAAACAAAAATATAAAACAAAAGCAAAAGTTCCCTGAACTACGTTCGACTTGATTCCGAAAAGATACGTAGGTAGCCTATCCCTGGGGTTCAGTCACACCAAAATAAAATTCCACATTTCCCCAAGAGTTTAAGCTGGGGGGAAATGTCATGATATGTTCGGCGATGTTTCTGCCTGAAAGGTTCCAAAGTTGTAATTCAATACGAATTCTTTTCCCAAAAACCATGTTCAAGTCCTTCCGATCAATCGGCAAAGATGTCTAAAATTGGAGGATACAGTTGTTTGGATCCGATACAAGCAATGAGAGAAATTTAAAATGAGAGAGTCTTATTGGTGAAAACCCACACGAGCACCGTGAGGCGACGGTAAGAAGAGAAATTAAAATGAGAGAGTCTTATTGGTGAAAACCCACACGAGCACCGTGAGGCGACGGTAAGAAGAGAAATTAAAATGAGAGAGTCTTATCGGTGAAAACCCCACACGGGCACCGTGAGGCGACAGTAAGCAGAGAAATTAAAAATGAGAGAGTCTTGTCAGTGAAACCTCGCAAAAGAGCACTACAAGGCGATGGTGAGAATAGAAATGAGAGAGGTTAGTTGGATAAAACCTGCAAAGGGCGCCACTGATCGAAAAGGATAATGGGTCACTGACACGGACACAGTCCGGGGCAAGGTTTCTCAATCTCGAGGTGATGGGTGTGATGAATTTCTGAGAGTCGGACAGTTTACGCGGATTAGGCATCCAGTCCAAAAGGCATGTCATGTTCATTAAGGTCTGCATGCACTCCAGATAAGTCATTCATTCCTTCCCCCGAAAGGGATACCTCTTGTTTAAATTCATTGTCCATTCTATCATTTATTTTCTTTTGAATCCCTTTCGGTCTAACTCTATTCCGAAATTAAGGCACAGAAAGGATGGCAAGACTGATTTATAGAGTTTTCATTTGATACGGAACCCAGCCTCGTCAAGGAGCATCGAGTCGATCTCGACTGGCCATAGCGGCCGATGCTTCAAACTCAAAACCCTTGAAAGGAGAGTATCAAATTGAAGTGTCTATGAAGGCAAATGAAGTTGAAAGGTTGAGTCCCACGTGGCTAACTATCTCGGCAGAGTTTGAAATCCGAAGTACCTAAAGTTGAAATTAGAGGTAAAAGTGAGAACTGAAAGGACAATAAAGGCGAAATGAAGTCGGAAAGGTTAAGTCCCACGCGACTAACCGTTGCAGCAGAATTGGAGGAGCCAAAATTCCCCCAATACTCCAGAAATCCAAAAGAAAAAGCGAGTGAATGGCCTACCAAGGCATAATAAAGTTAAATGTTGGGTCCCACGTGACCGATCGCCACGATAAAATCTTAAAAGCCAAGGTCCCCGGGTTTAAGAATGAAACCCAATCCCCAGCAAGCAGGCAAGCGGTTGAGATCTTCGTCAAAGGGGCCGAGATCAAGCAGTTTAAATAATCAAGGCCGCAAAACCAACCACAGTTCCAAACTAACAAATTGTTCTTTGTTTGAAAATAGGAAACATGTGCAACTCGAAAGCAACCGTGCAAAAAGAAGGTGCAACCAAAAGAAATTGCGCAAGGGCTAGAAGGAGCTCTGCAGCATTGACTCCAAAAAGGGAAGTTTCCTCCAAACATCCTTTGCCTCATTCACTCATTCTCTGAAAATAAATGAAAAAAAATAGAGAAGAAAAGAAAAAAGGAAAAAGAAGAAATGATGTTGAAAATGATTCAAACCTAAAGTAGCATAGGGTCTCCAATACCCAGCTAAACCTTTTCCAACCAAGGATATTTCACTCCTTAGTTGATGCCAACATAGGGTCCCACTCCCTAGCAGACACCAGCATAACCTAGTGATCTTTTCCTGGCAACAACATAACCTTTTGACCTTTCCAGACACCAGCATAACCTGGTGATCTTTTCCTGACAACAACATAACCTGTTGACCTTTCCAGACACCAGCATAACCTGGTGATCTTTTCCTGACAACAACATAACATGTTGATCTTTTTCTGACACTGGCATAACCCAGTGATCTCTTTTCCCGACAACAACATAACCTATTGACCTTTCCAGACACCAGCATAACCTGGTGATCTTTTCCTTACAACAGCATAACCTGTTGATCTTTTCCTAACACTGGCATAACCTAGTGATCCCTTTTCCTGGCAACATCATAACTTGTTGACCTTTCCAGACACCAGCATAACCTGGTGATCTTTTTCTGACAACAACATAACCTGTTGATCTTTTCTTGACACTGACATAACCCAGTGATCTCTTTTCCCGACAACAACATAACCTATTGACCTTTCCAGACACCAGCATAACCTGGTGATCTTTTTCTGACAACAACATAACCTGTTGATCTTTTCTTGACACTGACATAACCCAGTGATCTCTTTTCCTGGCAACAACATAACCAGTTGCCCTTTCCAGATGCCATCATAACCTAGTGATCGTTCCCTAACAACAGCATAACTTGTTTATCTTCTCCAGATATCGTCATAACCGGGTAATCTCTCTCCTGGAAACAACATAACCTATTGACCTTTTCCCAGACACCAGCATAACCTGGTGATCTCTTTCTTGACAACAACATAACCTGTTAATCCTTCCCTAGACATCAGCATAAATTGGTGGTCTTTTCCCGGCAACAACATAACATGTTGACCTTTTCCCAGACACCGGCATAACCTAGTGATCTTTTTCTTGACGATAACATAACCTGTCGATCTTTTCCAACATAGGGTCTCTGATCCCTAGTTGATTTTGTATCCAAGCATAGGGTATCCACCCCCTATCTACATTCACTCCGGGTACACCATTCTTGGCTTTTCATTGCTTTCAATAATAAAGTAGCATAGATTTCGTTACAATAACTCACGAAATTTTCCTTGTGAAAACTGGGGCAGAAAATTCTGTTCGTTTGTTCTTGATTTTGCGCAGATTACACTTTCGGACAATGGATTCGAGATGACCAAAAGAATAAATTTCGATCCAGAATAAAAGAAAAGAAGAAAAAGAGAAGGCCAAACCCAAAGTATAGAAGCGGCAAAGATGCAGATTGCTCAAGACAAGATTGAAGTTGCAAGCTATGCACGGATGTCTTGATCCAATAAGATGAATAAGATTGAACAACCACATACAACTAACAAGCATCAAGATTCAGATCAGAGTCCGCGTGAAGAAACAACCTAGACTCAAGATCAAGTTTCAAAAGACTCATAGATAGGAATCTTGTAACTCGTAGTTGATAGGTTTAGCTTAGTCTTTTTCATTTTGATTTTGGTGTAATAAGGAGCTCAGCGAGAAGTAACAGCAACAACAATAGTGAAATCACATCTTCCCAGTAGTCCCAGCTATCAAAACTTCCAGAACTACACTGATCTGATTCCTTTATAGCCAAGGATATGTAGGCAACCTCCGAAGCAAGGTTCGGTCAAACGTTTTCAAAATGCTTCCAAATGGAGTACCAAACGAAAAAAATTGCTCATAATTGCTCACTTTATCTTTTTCCGAGAACTCTTCATGTTCTCGAGCAAAGAGGGGAAGCTGTGAGCACTCAATTTTTGCCCCGCATGGAAATTACTTCTGAAAATAATCAAAAAATAATTTTAATAAAATTTAAGAATTTTTATTCATTTAGTTTCATTTCATGCATGTTTAATATTTTAAGAATCGAAAAAAATCATAAAAAATGTTCTCTTGATTTCATAGCATGTTAGATTGTAAACTGCATTGTCAGGATTTAATTACATTGTTAAATGCATCTTCTAAAAAATCAAAATCGCATTCGTGGGTTAATTAATTAGTTAGTTGCATTAGTCCATCATTTGGTAAAAAAAATAAATAGGCTAGCCAAAAAATAGATTTAAATTAAGTTTGAGTCTAAACTAGCTAATTCTGCAAAAAGCTAATAAAGAAGGAAAAAGACTACTAAGTTAAATCGGACTGGGCCATTGTTTCAAACCCAATTATTCCACAAGCTCAAATTACTCTCATATTACCCAAGCCCAAATCCAAAGCCCACACCCACCAAGCCCAAATCGTCTCTATTTCAAAACTCCATTTCTGAAGACCTAATTAGACACAAGAAAAACATCAACCCCCCTGGCAAGAGAGAGAATGGTGCCCCCCTTTCTGCTTCTCTCGATCTCTTCCTCTAATCAGGCACCCCACCCTTTGACAAGAGCAGCGCCACCGTTGGAGATCAGGACCGGATCCCATCCAATCCTCCTAACCCGAGCAGCGCCGCCTCTGTTCTTCATCCTCTCCAAACAGACCCCTCCCACTGAAAATGCCTAGCCGCCCAATTTTCTTTTTCTCTGGAGAACAATGAACAACTCCATCTCTCAGTCTCACTGTCACCTCCTTCACACGCGATGATAACCAATTTGAATTTTACAAAATTAGATCTGAAGAAAAGAAGCAGGAAAAACGAAAAAAGAAGAAGATGATGAAACTGTGATTTATGCAATGTTTGAGTTGTTTGTTCATGGTTCTGGGTTTTCTAAAGCTAAGCCATGTTAAAACATTGCCGAATTTCTGATGTGGATTGCCGAAATTGCTGCTGAGCTCCATTCGAACTTGTAGCTGCCTTCATTTGGTTGTCTTCAGTTTATTTTTCATTGTCCATGTATGTATATGTTTACCCGAAATTCTCTTCTGAATATGAAACCTGGTTCCATATACTTCTTTTGGATTAAATGGAAATGCTAATTTTCCCGTCATGTTTTAATGTTTCCCTTATTTGTTTACTGCCATAGTCCCGTTTCTTTGCTACAATTATTTGGTGTTTGCTCACTTATTCGATTTAGTCTTTGTGAATTGAACTATGATCCTGGGCTCGTTTAATTTTTTATTTGAATCACATTGGTTGTATTGACTTTCTTCTTGAGTTTCAACGTTGTTTGGTCATAACAATTTGAATGTATGTCCATTTTTCCTAACTACGTTGCTTAATTTGAGAAGTTATTATATTCGCGTAAATTGGTTCGTCAATATTAGGATCCATTTTCTTATGTCACTGAATAATGTCATGGATTGTACAATCTCTTTAATACACACTCTCAATCAAACGTTAGCTTAATTGACTGCTTCATTTGGTAGTAGGATATAAGTGATTGTTAAAACAGTCTACTTAAGAAGTTAGAAAGGGGCAGAACGCATCAACTTTCGAGAAATATATATGTACACCATCTGGTGGTAGCCTTTTTTATGTTTCTGGGTTTAATTGTTTCTGCCCCCTTATTGAAATTTTCTTTGTTTGTGTGAAATGAGGGAGACTTTGCTGTTTGTTCTAAAGCTTTCATAGGCCTACCCTTGTCTTTGAAATGGGGATACTTTTCTGATCTGTGACCATTCCTTTAGCTTGATTGTTTTAATTTTGAATCAATGTACTGAATATTCCTCTTGACAATCCAAATCCATAATTCATAGCTTTACCAAAAATCTCAAAGTAGCTTAGGAAATAAATCACGAACATTGTAGCTTGCTTTAAGCGTGATTAATAATAAATCATCACGACTATGGGTACGACTCTCGTGGCATAGTCGTGATACGTAAACCCCATTCGGGTATGCATTTTATGCGATTCGACAACAACTTCAAAATATAATTAAAATCAACACGTTGAAAATTGCGGGTGCATGTCATGTGGCGTGTTTGCAACGTGTCCAAACACGACAAGTGCACGCCATCGTGACTTGTCACGACCCTAAATCCTAACAGGCCATGATGGCGCCTATCATGGAACTAGGCTAGCCAACCATCATATTACTACGCATTTATTCGATTATAATACTTCACAATTCAATAGTAATAGCAAACATAGCAATAAACAAATTCCATTAAGTCTTAGCATCCCAATAATAGTCGAAACAACTCTAAACAAGACCTCCCAAGGCTGGAGTCAACATGGTGACGAGCATCAACGAAAAAAATTTAACTCTACTAATGTCTTAAATAAAGTCTAGGAATGAAATGGTAAAACTGAATAAGGAAGGGAAATGGAGAAGCTGTGAACGCTGAACAGCTACCTCGAAATCCCGTAACTGCTGCTAACGAACTGAGACGACTACTGCTCCAAGTCGGTACCTGAATATGTGCGCAGAGGCACAGGGAGTAATGATGAGTACACCAACTCAGTAGTAATAAAAATAAATCACAGTCTGAGAAATATAAAACACACAGCACAGATACACCAATTCACAAAAATCAGTAAAATACCAAGTCACCATAAAATAGTCATCAAGTATATAAGTTCGAAAACCAATTTCCAGAAATCATTTGAAACAAGTATAATTTCAGTATATCTCTGTACAACTCCCAATAAAAGCCAGTTTGAAAATCAAAGTAAGTTATAGATCGAAAACTCAGTAAAAATCATCATAAATTTGCCCCTCGGACCATAATCATTTCTCGTAACAATTTCTTCAGTATTAGCCCATTAGGCAACCTCACAATCACTCTGCCCATTAGGCAACCTCACAATCACTCTGCCCATTAGGCAACTTCACAGTCACTCTGCCCATCAGGCAACCTCACGATCACTCTGCCCATCAGGAAATCTCACAGTCACTCAGTATCATCCAAGCGGGCAATATCACTCATTAGGTACCTGCGCTCACTGGGGGTGTATACAGACTCTGAAGGGGCTCCTACAGCCCAAACGCTATAAACAAGCCACATCATGGAATAAATCACTCTCAATATAGGCCCGCAGCCTCACTCATATCATAACATCCTCACAATATTGGCCCGCAGCCTCACTCAATCAGACACTCTCAACATGCACTTCAGGCCATAAATATACCGAGTTCTCGACCCAAAAATAGTGTTTCATTTTTCAAGAAATAGTATCAAAATACTCTGAGTGTCAAAACAATTTATCAAGAAAATACTGAGTGAAAATCATAACATATCAAGTGAGGAAATAGTAAAAACAACCCCCAAGGGTAAACAGATCGGCACTAGGCCCCAAACATGGCTTACAGCCCAAATTATATCAAAATATATCAATACTATTAAGCATAGGTTAAAAATCGGTTTCGCAAATCAATAGTTGCCCAAATAGGGAATATATTTCCAAAGTTCCAATCTTTGCATTCCAAAACCCGTGAAAGGGTGCAGAGTCCGGGGTTTCATACCCTTAGGACAGGATTTAAAGATATTACTTACCTCAAAATAGCCCGCAAACTATTCCGCAATACGCTTGCCTCTCGTATCAACCTCCGAGCGCTCAAAATATACCAAGTTCAGATTTTTATCATCAAATTATGCTTAAGGAATGAATTCCAATTGAAAAATATCGATTTTAAGCACAAAATCCGAAATTTGCTAAAACCCGACCCTAAGGCCCGCGTCTCAGAACTCAAAAAATTTTATACCAAAATGTTCTTCGTCATCTCACAAGTCCGTACATATAAGAAACATTAAAATCGGAGTCCGTTTGACCCCTCAAATCGACCCCTCAAATCGACCCCTAAAGGTCTCATAATCTCAAGCCCTAACTTCCCATTTTTCTACTGTTTTTTCATAAATTTACACTGATATTAAGGTCTTAAATCGCCTATAATCGAGTTATTAAATCCAAAAAGCTTACCTCAATGATGCACCAACGTTTCCCTTTTCAAAATCCCTCAAAAACCTCGGAACCCGTACAACAATGGTGGAAAATGGGTTAAAATTCGCGAAGCCAGGTTTTTATACTTTCTGAACAGTGGTTCCACACCTGCGGCCACTTAGGCGCACCTGCGGATCCGCGCCTGCCGTCCCAGTCCACACCTGTGACTTTCATTAAACGGGCTAACTTCCGCACCTACGCCCCCTTCTCTGCACCTACGACTTCGCAGGTGCGATCCTCACTCCGCATTTGCGACTTTCCCTAAGCCAGCCAAAATTTGCACCTGCGGACCCCTGTCCGCTTCTACGGGCCCACACCTGTGGTAAATCTTCCACAGGTACGGAAATCACTGTGATTTCACGCCAGCAGCTTTTTACTGCAATTTCCAACTCCAAACGTTCTGTTAACCATTCGAAATCAATCCCGAGCCCCTCGGGACCCCAACCAAACGTACCAACCCATTACCTATGATCATTCGAACTTAGTTGCACTCTCAAAACACTAATTATAACCTCAAAACACCAAAATCACATCGGATTCAAGCCTAAGAACTTTAAAATTTCTAAAATCCACCAACAATGCCGAAACTATTCAAAACAACTCCGATTGACCTGAAATTTTGCAGACATATCCAAAATGACATTACTAACCTGTTCCAACTGTCGGAATTCCATTCCGACCCCGGTAGCCTATTTTCCACTGCCGACCGGAAATCACCAAAAACTAACTTTCGCCAATTCAAGCCTAATTCTACACCGGACATCACTAAAATATTCTGAACACACTCCTAAGTCCCAAATCACCTAACGAAGCTATCTGAGCCATAAAATCCACATTCCGAGGTCGTTTACCAATAAGTCAACTCTCAGTTGACTTTTCCAACTTTAAGGCTATTTTTAAGGACTGAATGACTAAACTCTCACTACAACCATTCTGATTTCAAGCCTATCAACTCTAATACATCAATAACAGTATAACCAACCTAACAAGTCAATAACAGTAATTATCATGCAAGTTCTACGTAACGACAGACCAGGTCGTTACATGATTTGTTTCAGAAAAATCCATAAATATTAAAAGCGGCGAAAAGGTAAAAAGGCTAAAATGCACAATAGTATAAATATGTAGATAATTAGATAATTAGGCCAAATATCAATAGTCAAGTGACCATGCTAGAACCACGGAATTCAGTAGTGCCTAACACCTTCTCCCGGGTTAACAGAATTTCTTACCCAGATTTCTGGTTCGCAGACATTTTAAATAGAGTACAAAATCTCCTCGGTTTGGGATTTCAATAAATGGTGTCCCGTAACACTGTAAAAAATCCGGGTGGCGACTCTAAAAGTAAAAAATTAATGAATAAATTCCAAATTCGAATAATGTCACTTAAATTGGAAAAACTCCCTTATCCACCCTTACCGGAGGGAAAAAGGAGGTGTGACATCTCCTACAAAATTTGTTAAATAATTTAATTTTATAAAAAATTTGTTGAATTTCAGTGTTATTTGTGAATTATTTTTGCGTTGCATAATCATAATTCGTCTTTTAAAATTTATCAATAATTTAAAGTTGCATAATTAGGTGCATAACATTAATAATTGTTATCAGAAAATTACAAAATTATTATTTATAATTAACTGAAATAAATAACAACAAAAATGATGACTATTTGGCATAATATAGATTTAAGGACTAATTGATTAATTTAATCATCTTTTCTTAGAAAATGGCAAAATTTATTCTTAAAATGATTAGGGATACTTAAATTAAACGGTGTTACTCTTAATTAGCTTATCAATTAGTTTATAATTAGATAAAATAAAGGCAAAATTAGTTACTACATTTTTTAAGTTTGATTTGAATTAGTGTTAATTAACTAACTAATTTAAATTGGAATTTTTACATCCTATAGCAAAAGTCAACACCTTATTTATTCTAAATAAATACCATTTTAAACAATTATATTCTATAGATACCTTTTAATGTTTATAGCAAAATATCTAATTTTAGTTACCTCCTACCTCTAAGCCACTAAATACAATATTCAGTTACACTATTTTCATTCTCTCTCTATTTTGATACCGCCGATCTCACAACCAACGACCCCTTCTACTTCTTCCACACACCCTAGACCATGAAAACCCCAAAAACCAGCAGCATCCAACGCCCCTAAGCAGCCGCCGCCAGTCCACCAACTGCTCACCATCTTCTTATCCGCAACAGTTTCGAGCCGTCGTCGGCGGGATCGCCGAATGAGGAATCCGATTTCGAGCTCCCGTGACCCATTCGATGTGCCTCTGGAATCGCCTAATGGAGACGATTGAAAAAGTAGTTAAACAAAGGAATTTTTATAAGATGATATCTAATCAGTTGGTGTATTCGAGTGTATTCGACTATACTCATATGGCATCAAATGTGTATGTAGTTGTATTCAGATGTATTTGATTTGATGTATGTAGTTGTATTCTGATGTATTCGGTTTGATGTATGTAGCTGTATTCAGATATATTTGGTTTGATTTATGTATTTCATTGTATTCATTGTCTCGCTATATGCCATGAATGTATTCATATATTTTTTTAATTAATATAATATATGTATTCAGATGTATTATATAATTTTTCTGAAGATTGCTATGTATTTGGAATGTATTCATATATTTTTTTTAATTAATATAATTTATGTATTCAGATGTATTATATAATTTCTCTGAATATTGCTATGTATTTGGGTAGTTTTTGGTTGAGAATCTTTTTTATAATTGGAAATACAAACTTTGTGTGTTATAATTGAGTATGTTGAGTTATATTAGGAGTCTAATATGTTAATTGATTCACTTTCCGTTTAAAACAGTGTATTCTCATGTTTCACGCCATGAATACAGTCGAATACACTTGAATACAACAACTGATTAGCTGGATTTCCCTGATTCACGCATACATTCATGCCTATTTTTGCTACTGTATTCATGAATACAGTAGCTTAAATATATCTTATAACAACAGAAAATGTATCTATAATCCGTAATATAGCAAATGGTATCTATAGATAGCTAATTACTACTAAAAGATAGTGCTTTATTAAAATTTCCCATTTAAATTGGCCATAGGAGGTTTAAAATCGGACCTGGGCCAAAATTACCCAGGCCCAAACCCCTTCTCTATACACCCATCTGCCCAGCCCAAATATTTTTACCCGTCCAAACACCCCTTAAGCCAAACGACCCCGTTTTAAGTGAGAGATCAATCCCAGCCGTTGATCTATTTAGATCCAACGGATGGGAACTGATAATCACTAAACTATATAACTGTCCAAACTCCCCCCCCCCCCCCCCCCCCCCCC
>ML287203.1:61014-75037 GCA_005239495.1 Nicotiana undulata
CCTCCACTCCCGCACAATATTTCTTTTTTATACTTTTTTTGTAATTTTTAAATTTCTGTTTTTTTTTCCTGCACCTCCACCCACCTTCCTCCCTCCCCTCCCCAGAAAAAAAAAATATATTTTCAGTTTTACTTTTTTCATCTTTTGATTTACAAGTTCAAAATTTTACAAGTTCCAAAGTTATGAGTTCGGAGGTTTATGTGTTTCGAAATTTTCGGGTTTAGAAATTATAAAGTTTTCGGGATCGAAATTTCGCGGTTTCGAAAGTTTTGCGGTTCAAGAGTTTATGAAATTTGTGGGTTCAGAGGGTTGTTGGTTCGAAAGTTTATGTCTTCATGTTTATTGTATCAAAATTATTTATCAATACTCTTGAGAAAATATTTTCCTTAATTTGCGTACCAAACACCAAAAATGAATAAGATTACTACTTGTTTTCTTGGAAAATATTTTCCATGAAAAACATTATCCTTTATACCAAACACCCCCTTAATGGGTGTTCTAGATCTAAATAATTCAACTTTTCAGCCAATTAGAGTCCAAGAAGTATAAAAATCAGCTCATGCACAAAAACATGAACCTAATCATCAAAACCATATAGAAGTACTAACATATAACCATCCCCAAATAATACTAATAATCAAAAATCAATAAAGAAAACAAGGGTTACAAACTAGAAGTGGTGAAGTAATGCGCTTCTCCGCATCAACAAGAACTCCTTCCTTAGTCTCTAGTTAATTTGGTATTTCGGTATTCAAATTCTCAATATCGAGGACCGTATCGAAATATCAAATAACTAAAAAAAATTGATACTGTATTATATTGAATAAAACTGATACTGAAATACTGAATTACTTCGATTCGGAATTCGATTTTCGATTTTACGCCCACGCCATATGAATGACTACGAAATTAACTATGAACGTTGTAGCTAAATCATTAATCCAAATTAATAGAGAATGTCAGGATTAGTTCAAATGCTGAAGGAATTATTCGAATGAAATTTAATATCTCTACACTAGGTAAGATTTTAAAAAAGATTTCCAATTTGAAACTTACATAAACTATAATATACAAACTAAAACCACAAGAGCTTGCATTATTCTTTTCAGGAAGGATATATATCCTTCTCTAATTGAAAATAATCGATTTTTTAACTTCGAAATACATCACACAAAAAAAGACTATATTAGTTCTATGGTGAAATAAATCAAAATAAAAGAGTTCTAGTTACGGCCACATATATGAAATAGGTTGGTCCTATTCCTACAATCTTTTTTGTTCATAGGAATCATGTTAATCAAAAGACTATTAATCATCTCAAATTATAAGTGTTCTACATATATATTTATATATATTATGGTCCCAAATTTTATCAACTCAGAAATCTTTTTGCGTGCATGCTAAGGGTAGCCAAGCCATAGGCTTAGCTAGCCAAGTTGGTTGTACATTGGAGGTGAGTTATTGACTGGTTAGCACGTAAGTTTCACACGTGCAATGCATCCACTTTTATATTTGTAACGTGAAAGTATTGGACCACAATCGAGTGAATAAAGGGACCGTGAATTCTAATAATCCTTCTTAAATGATGCAAAAGCCCAGTGAGATTATTACATTTAGATAAAACTAGTTTTTTGTACTCGCCTATTTTTTTAGGGGGAGGAAGTGGTGGATTTTAATTTTGGAAATGTATTTTGAGAATAAAAATATTGAGGATAAAATAGTAAAGATTTTAATTAAACTAAATGTGCTTGAAAAATGATAGCTTTGGCTCGACCAACTTATGAATTTCGACTGATTATGAATTATAAGCACTTATCTTATAATGAAGAAATTAGATGCTTACCAAATATGTAAATAAGTTCAAATGTGCTTATAAACTAATTTTATAAGCTTAACCAAATAATTATTTAGGTATATGTGTGAAATATTTTCTCTTAAGCTCCTTGCCCACGACCCAATTAACGACTGTCCTATATATAAAATGAAACCGATGGAATACATAGTTTCAATATTTTCTGCCATTTAATCATTGTTGGGCCTCCAACTAATAATTGTCAATCAGTGGAAAGATCCTTTTATTTGGAAGCTTTAAGCCTGTATTCCATCATCGAATCTTTTGTCTAAGGTAGTCTCCCAGCTAGCATTCAAACGGAGTCAATAATCCTCTTTATCAAAGAAGAAGCAGAAAGAAAACTCAACGAATTACTTGAAATAAGCAGCCAATTCCAGTGCAAATATGGACAAAGATTTGTTTAGACAAAAAGGGACTTTTCGAAGTTCACCTTGACTAAAACACTAAAAAGATACAGTAGGCGTGCTTAGTGCATGCGTGCTGGTAGTCTTTCCAATGTCTACCTTCCCACCACCATAATCATAATCGGAGAGGAGAGTCGGAATTTAAATTTTATTATTTTTAAATTTTGAGATAGCGACATCAAGTATTTATAACTGGATTTTAAATTCAATGTTTATATATATTTAATCTTTTTCTCAATATAAATATAAAGTTTGGACTAAATAATTTACTGAGTTTGGCCAAATCCGTAGGTAATGTTCCAACTCCGCCGCTGTCCACAACCACACCCACATCCGAAAGTGTGAATGTTAAGGTCTTCACAATTTTCACAAATTAAGAAACTACCACTTCGATTTTTTTTTTTTACTAAAGTATTTATATGTGCTTCCTAATATGTAAGTGTGAACTTATACGATGTAAAGCACTTGTGACATGGTCGAAGCAACTCAATAAAAGACTACGTAAAATATCGAGAGGAAGACTTTGAGTTGATTATAAAACTCAAAGGGGCCTAAGTTAAAGTAGGCATTTTAACTAATTCTTGTTAAGCGGGAAATAAAGTAAAATTCAGTGAGATACTAGTTAAATATCATGTGAAATCAGCTATCAATTGAATGTGTGAGCTATTTCTTATGTTATGATATTTTACTGCAAATGCATTGTTGTCCTAAATCCCACACACAAGTATACACAATCAATCAAGTAATAAAGAGGGAGTAAAGTATCGTTTTTACAAGAACCTATGATTAATTATCAACTAAATCAAGTAAATTTTAATTTATCGAGCCAATAACAATTTCAAAGTGATTTTTGTTTGATTAATTCTGCTAATGATAATTGCAAGTAAAAGAAAAATTAATGAACTAACATACTTAGCACGAAAATTTTTACTTCAATGAGAAATAATATTCCAGGGTTATGGATGGCTAACAATCCTGTTAAATTCTTCAATCGACTCGAGTTATTCATTTATCTAGGTTATTAACCTGCAAGGACATAGTACTTGTTGAAATTTCGCAATTTCTGCTCGCCTACTCAGTTTAATTATTCTAAACCCTATATTTTTTATGAGATTAGAGATAAAAAGAACGCATTAGCAATGTATTGCACAATTGACTAAGCACGACAAACGAGTATATTTCTATCTGTATACGCAAATCAATTCCCCAATGACTGGGTTCAAGATCACGCTTTATTCAATCTTATTGCAATCAAGTTACCTCTTTCAAGTTCAACTCAAGATTCATTTCACTATTAACTAGGCAGTAAAATAATTAAACTCACGATATGAATAAAAATCCAATATGATAAATTAACTCGTCAAATCAACATTCATGTAAAATCATAACCCCATAATAAATGAGTTTAGCCACGCATAGTCATGGTAGCAATCTCCAATAATTCCCAAGAATACATAGAAATCAAGAAAAGAAGAGAAAAAGAAGAACTTAAGATGAATTCCACGGTCTCCAAACTCTCGGATGGCTTTTCTGCACTTCCAAGTGTGTTAGATGACCTAAAAGAAGCGTTTTTCGCTTATATATTGCGTACAAAAGTCGTGGGCTAAGGTTTTCCTTTTCCGTTTTCGAATCAGCTTCAGGGATTGATGCTGAGTTGGATGCTTCGCGTCCGCCTAATCTTGAACTTCTCAGCATCAGATGCTGGGGTGGATGCTTCGCGTTCACCCTCTGTTCCCTCAGCATCAGATCTTCCTTCTTCCGACTTTACTGTCAAGGATGTGCCAAATAGCCTTTTTTCCAAGGTTAGATACGACGCATCCACCCTCGTCTCCTATAGATGGAGCAATTGTTCTTCATATTTTTTCACTCTAAACATCCTAAATCATAATACACAATTTTATTAGTAAAAGACCAATACATAGCACATGTTAGGTATTTTAACACCAAATAGCACCAAAAAGCAGTTAAAACATAGGAAAGGTAGTATTAAAACATATAGAAATATGCCAACATCACCACCCCAGACTTAAATCTTTGTTCGTCCTCGAGCAAAGTAAAATCAACTTACAATAGACCGAACAAAATTAAGCTTATCGTTATCAAGATACCCTTTCAATTAAGCGCAAACACCAATGACTTTGATTGATACCAACAATAGGCCTTTCCGTATACATTATTTACTCACCTCCCCATGTTAAATACATGCCAAATATAATATTGGACAGTTCAAAATAATAAAATAGAAAATTCGAAATATCTCAACCTCACAAACTGACTCCCTAGCATAACTACTTTCAAGCCAACTTACTTACTCTGACTGAAGAGACTAATAAAGTCACATATCCATCATGAAATATGTTCCCTCACCACAAACAAAAGAGAGACCGTCCACACACTCAAATAAAATTCGAACATAATTTAAGGACTCCAAACAACGGAGGAAATCACTCACTCTCTCAAAGAAGTTCGTATGCACACAAAAGGTACTATAGGTTTGCCCGTATAAATCTCTACGAATGTAGGCTTGCTCAGTCTTAAATCAATTAGGACTTTATCATTGTTGTAATGTGGGCTAAGGGACAAGTAGGATATATGTAGAAAATAGTGGTTAACCCTCCTAAGCACCTTAATACGTCAAGTAATCACTTTAAGCACATTTTTTCTTAACTCAACTTCAAACATCACCCCCCAAACATTTCTTTTTTCTTTAAGCACTACTTTGGCTCACACTCACTAGAAAGGACAAGATGTATATTGCTTTTGCTAATATTTTTTTTTTTACAATTTCTCCTAGTGGTGTATTTTTTACAAAACAAGTGCATATTCTTTCTTTCACTGGTTCTAATCGAAAGTTATCCCACACTTAGTCTTTACTTATTCTAGCTCTTTTTACATGCTAATTGCTTTAAGAGGTAAAAGGATCAAAATAATATCAAGTAAAAATAAAAAAAAAGGTATGCGCTTGTAATATGGGTGCCAAACAAAAGGTTAAGGCTCAACATGGCTAACTAGGGATGATTTTATTTGTGATATTATTAAACTTTAAAAAGTATCAAAGAAGGCCTAAAATCATATTTCAAACCGAGCAAAACCTAGAATTTCGCTTCACCACACATGCATGTCAAGTTAGACACAAATATACTACATGAAAATATAAAAAAAATTCACCTTACAATGGCACATGATTTAATTAGGATGACCAACTCTTAATCAAAGCAACTACAGAGTTAAACAATAATTTTAATGCACAAGGCACAACAGTTAGCACAGGAGTCAGGAAAATGAGCCTAAGCATCACAAAATAAGCTATTTCATTTTTCACAACACAAGTAGTTCTAGAAAACTCATAAGAAAAGTTATATACATATGCCTAGTCTAACTCTGCTTGTATCAAAAAAGTTATTAAGTATGCCGAATTCAGTCCGAGTCTCTATATCCTATACTACACAAAAATAAAAAGTACCCGGTCCAAAAATTCATCCCTTAAAAAAAACAGGCCCCCAAAGAAAAACCAAGGAAATTACTATCTATGATATCATAATAAAAGCAAAAGAAAATCTTTTTGGTATTCTTAATCACACCTTATTCCCTGAAAAAAGCAGTCCAAGGGATCCATCGTCAGAAAAGTCCGAGCTTTTTCTAATTTTTTTCTGTATTGTCGTTTTTATTTTAAAAGAAACTATTATAAACTAGACTACTTCTATCTACGAGTTAAAAAAATAATGAGATTTTTTTTATACAATTACACTCAAAAAGTAATCCCCCATCCCACACTTATGTTATGCATAATCCTCAATGCATGATCACATAGAAAATATTAAAACAGGGATGAAAAATACTCGCCGAGACCCTCTATGGCCTAGCTAGCAACATGATCCTCAATATTTAGGGTCGGGATGACCCCAGACTTAAGCTCAAACATGCTCCTCAGCTACAACTTCGGGTACTCATACTTCCCTGTCACGCCCCAAAATCGAGGGACGAGACCGGCGCCTAACCGGATGAACCCAATCAAGCGGGCCTGAATTGCCTTCCCTACCCAACGCATTACCCCTTGTTCGTAATATACATTGTTCCATATGAATTAGCCAATTTAGATTCAAAGTACGATTTACAACACAACTTCATTTTCCTCTTTTAATCTTTCAACAATTGATGATCCAAAAAATACAAGTTACCTATAACATTTCCGATGCGATCCACAATTACAAGTGAGTACAACTACCGCCCAAAATATACATATATACAACCCACACAGTGTCTACAGAGCCTCTAAGAGTACTAGGAGTTTTACATAAATTTGCCGGCAACAAGGCCCCAGCTATACCTTTTACAACATAAGCAAAAGAGAATGATATAGTCCACACACAGCCCCGAGAGGAAATGGGCTCACCAGAACTGCTGAAAAGATGATGAGGAGGCACCACTAATAGCGGGCTGAGCTACCTGCTATGGAACCACCTACATACATATAAAAGATGTAGCGCCCCCGAAAAAGGGACATTAGTACCGTTGAATAGTACTAGTATGTATGAACAAACTTTACTCTAAGTAAAATCAAACAATACACAGATAGGAGACAGTTAAAGGAACCAACAAATAGTGCACAGAGATACAGAAACAAACACAATTGAGAGTTTCACAGATTCTTATTTCAACACAATCATATTCCACCCTTATTCCTTCTCAACAATCCACCTTTATTACTTCCTGTTGCGGCGTGCAACCCGATCCCACCGGACAATCACATTTCAGCCTTATTACATTCTGTTGCGGCGCGTAACCCGATCCCACCGTACAATCACATTCCACCCTTATTACTTCTCACATATCACCCTTATCCTCCTGTTGTGGTGTGCAACCCGATCCCACCGTACCATCACATTTCATAGCAACAATAACAGCCCACAATTAAATCACAAGGCTTCATATCATCAAGAGTACAATTTCATAACAGCCAAACAATCATGTGTTCACAATAGTCTTTATCAACTAATAATTAACTCACAAATATTTTCATCAACAAGAATATAAATTCATTACAACCAACAATCCATATGAAATCAAGCCACAATAATCCTTGCCAAACAATGATTCATATACGATATTGCCATAGTCATTTAGTTCAATTAAATCAGTTCACAACCCATTTTCATCACTTGCTACTCAGCCCTTAGCACTTAGATACATTCACACATTTGGGTCCGTTACCATTCTTTCATACCAACATATTCAAGCATTTAACGAACCTTGCACATGATAGAGTAATCACAAAGAAATCACCTTTCACAATTTCAATTAGCATGGTAATCGACTAAGAAAATCAGAGAATGAAATCTTACGCCTCAACACAGCCGGACAATCAATTTCATATATACTCAGCAAGAAACTCATACCGAATGCTCGGACACCAACAAGGTGACTCTACGAAGATTAAAGTTAGCCATACATACCTCGAGTCGAAATTCCCCTTTAATATCTATCACAATTCACCGAACCGTCTAGCACCGTCAATCTAGTCCACAATGTGACATATTTCACTTAGAATTAGGAACCATGAACATAACTCGAACTCATTTAGGCATTTTATCGAACGCTATGTGACCCCTTAGATTACTAACCCCCTTTTTGTGAATAATTACCCAAACTCGTTTCCCTTTACTAGATTATGGAGTTTAACTCACATGCATGCAAGGTATCAGCTTTTATTTTCAAGAATAAACTTATGTGTTCTACCCATTTTTAGCTAAAACATGAGAATTAAAAGGAAATGGGGTGGGGACTTACCTCTTAGTGAAGAAGATGAAGATTACTCGATAATTTCCGGGCCTGAGTAGAGATGATGGTCCAATTTGATGAAGAAGAAGACTTTCTCTCACTAAACCCACTCTCCCTTCTCTCTATTTTTGTTCAGATAGATGTTAAAAAAATGAAGGGGAGGGGTGTTTTATTAAACTGGGGGTCGGGTGTAAAATTAGAAATTAAAAGGGCCCCGAAGCAGGAAATGCGATTGCATTCTTGCTATGCGGTCCGCATTCCTGTCGCATAGTTGGCCCTCAAATGGGCCAAAAGAGGAACCAGACTGCCTTGGTATGCAACCATTATGCGGTCCGCATACATGTTATGCGATCGCATAGTGCGTCGCATAACTCCCTCCGCAAGAACCAAGGTGCAAGAATGCGACAACTATGCGGCCCGCATTCTCGAAATGTGATCGCATCTTGGGCCGCATAGCTTTCCTCAAATTGGACAGCAGGCTGTCCAGGTATGCGACCACTACGCGTTCCGCAGACCTGATCTGCGATCGCATAGTGGACCGCAAATCTGCGCAATTCTGGAAAATTTTATCTTTTAAGTCCCGGGGTACTTTTTACTCAAAAAGGTCCGTTTTTAAGAATTTCTACAGTTATAACAACACAGGGACCTATTCGGGCATTATTTTAGACATGAAATTTTTACGGGTCTTTACATCCTCCCCCACTTAAAATCATTCGTCCTCGGATGAGGATCGGGGAATCATTTTTTTTGGAAACACAATATGCTAACCCCCAATTTTCACTAATTCCGATATTTTCTGAATTTGTTTTCCAGAGTTTCCTTTGTGCCTATCTACCTGTCATAGAGCCCCCGAAACACATGTTGTAACCAATTCCACACATTACCAGTCACTCCATAAACTCGCAAATAATTAGGTTACCTCAACAAGTCGTATACAATTCAATTACTTCAACATGCTATACATAATTTAGTTAACATCACAACTTGCATATCATTTAGCTATCATTTACTTCAAGGAGTTTCACATTACCCAAATAATCACAACATACACAAATATGGCACAACTTGAGATGTTAGAATAGTAAGGAAATTAGGAGAGTGAACTGGTCTTGCACAAAATTAGACACAAGGGTGCAATTGCTTAGAGATGGCAGTTCTCACGACCACTACTAGACTTATTCAAACAAATGGGGATATTTTTCTTTCATATCATTTCCGCTTTCCACGTGGCTTCCTCGACTTGTTGACTTCACCATAACACTTTAACAGAAGCAAACTCTTTTTTTCTCAATCTACGGACTTGCCTATCAAGAACAGCAACCGGGACTTCTTCATAGGATAATTTTTCATTAATTTCAATGGTCTCAACTGGTACGATTGCAGTTGGATCTCCAATTACCTTCTTTAGCATGGACACATGAAACACTAGATGCACTAATGACATTTCAGGGGGCAATTCCAGCCTATATGCTACTTGCCCTATCCTTTGAGCGATTCGATACGGCCCGACATACCTCGGGCTCAATTTCCCTTTCTTCCCAAACCGCATCACTCCCTTCATGGGAGACACCTTCAAGAATACCCAATCATCTACTTGGAACTCCAAATCTCTACGACGAACGTCCGCATAGGATTTCTGGCGACTCTGAGCAGTTTTCATCCTCTCCTGAATGACTCTAACTTTTTCCATAGCTTGGTGCACAAGACCCAGTCCTAACAATTCCGCCTCACCAACCTCAAACCATCCAATCGGAGACCTATACCTCCTTCCGTACAATGCCTCAAATGGGGCCATATGAAAACTAGCATGGAAACTGTTATTGTAAGAAAACTCTATAAGCGGCAAGTGATAATCCCAACTACCCTTGAAATCTAAAACACAAGCCCGCAACATATCTTCAAGCGTCTGAATGGTCCGCTCCGCTTGACCGTCTGTCTGTGGGCGGAAAGCTGTACTGAGATTTACTTGAGTACCCAAACCTTGCTGAAATTTCCTCCAAAAGTTAGCTGTGAACTAGGCCTCTCGATCCGAGATAATAGAAACTGGAGTTCCATGGAGTATGACTATTTCTTTGATATACAACTGAGCGTACTGTTCTGCAGTATCGGTGGACTTGACTAGCAAGAAATGCGCCGACTTCGTGAGTCGATCCACTGTTACCCAAATTGAGTCAAACTTGCGCTGAGTGCGGGGTAACCCTACCATAAAGTCAATATTGATCATTTCCCATTTCCACATCGGTATTTCCATAAGCTACGTCAACCTACCAGGCCTCTGATGCTCGGCCTTCACTTCCTGACAATTCGGACACCTAGCCACAAAGTCCGCCACACCTCTCTTCATACCATTCCACCAATAAATCTCCTTGAGATCGCGATACATTTTCATAGAACCTGGGTGAACAGAATACCTGGAATTATGAGAATCTGCTATTACCCTCTCCCGGAGATCATCCACATCTGGAACACATAACCTCCCTTGACACCGCAGGACACCGTCATCATTGCCGAGTGAAAATGCTGAAGTCTTGTGATTCAAAATTGCTTCCCTCAATTGCGCCAAAGCCGAATCCCTGAATTGCTTTCCTTTGACTTCCGCTACAAGCGAAGACTCCACTCCATTACGCACCACGACATTCCCCTCATCTGAGTCTGAAGGACAGACCCCAAGACTGGTCAGCTGATAAACCTCCCGAGCCAAAGGCCTCTGACCTACTTCCAAATGAGCTAAGCTACCCATGGATTTCTAACTAAGAGCGTCGGCTACCACATTCGCCTTTCCTGGATGATACAAGATATTCATATCATAATCTTTGAGCAATTATAACCACCTCTACTGCCTTAAGTTCAACTCCTTTTGCTTGAATAAATACTGAAGACTCTTGTGGTCTGTGAACACATCCACATGGACCCCATAAAGATAATGCCGCCAGATCTTCAATGCAAACACAAGCGATGCGAGCTCTAAATCATGCGTCGGATAATTCTTCTCGTGATTCTTGAGTTGCCTTGAAGCATACGCTATAACCTTACCACATTGCATCAACACACACCCCAACCCAACCCTCGAAGCATCGCAATAAACCACGAATCCCTATGTACCTTCTGGCAAAGTCAACACTGGCGCCGAAGTCAATCTTGATTTCAATTCCTGAAAACTCCTCTCACAAGCATCGGACCACTGGAACTTAATCGCTTTCTGCGTCAACTTAGTCAATGGGGAGGCAAGAGTAGAGAATCCCTCCACAAATCTTCGATAATATCCAGCCAAACCCAAGAAACTGCGAATCTCTGTCGGGGTTGTTGGTCTAGGCTAATCCTTTACCGCTGCAATCTTTCGGGGGTCAACTCGAATCCCTTCCCTAGAAACAACATGGCCCAAAAAGGTGACTAATTCTAGCCAAAACTCACATTTTGAAAACTTTGCGTACAACTGGTGCTGATGAAGAGTCTGCAGAACTGCCCTGAGGTGATTAGTATGATCTTCCCGATTTCGCGAATAAACAAGGATGTCATCAATGAAGACTATCACGAAAGAGTCAAGGAACAGTTTGAAAACTCGGTTCATAAGATCCATGAAAGCTGCTGGGGCGTTGGTTAGCCCAAAAGACATTACCAAAAATTCAAAGTTCCCATAACGAGTCCTGAAGGGGGTCTTAGAAATATCCTGCTCCCTGATCTTTAGCTGGTGATACCCGGACCGTAAATCAATTCTTGGAGAAAAACCTAGCACCTTGCAATTGGTCGAATAAATCATCTATCCGAGGCAATGGGTATTTATTCTTGATGGTGACTTTGTTGAGATGCCGATAATCAATACACATCCAAAGCGACCCATCCTTCTTCCTGACAAAGAGAACCGGTGTGCCCCAAGGCGACACACTTGGTCGAATAAAACCCTTTTCTAATAGATCTTTCAATTGTTCTTTTAACTCCCTCAATTCTGCAGGAACCATACTATAAGGTGGAATAGATATTGGTTGCGTATCTGGAAATACATCAATCCCGAAGTCAATCTCTCTATCTGGTGGAATCCCAGGAAGCTCATCCAAAAATACTTCAAGAAATTCATTCACAACCGGCATGGACTCGGGAGTAGGCACCTCTGAAGTGGTGTCCGCAACCCGGACCAAATGATAGATGCACCCCTTCCTGATCATCTTGGAGGCCTTAAAATAGGAAATAAACCTGGCCCTCGGCACAACATCATTCCCTTTCCATTCAATAAATGGTTCATAAGGAAACTCGAGCCTCATAATTCTGGTTCGGCAGTCGAGTTTAGTAAAGCACGAGTAGAGCCAATCCATCCCCATAATTATATTAAAATATATCATTCCTAGCTCAATCAGATCGGCCGTGGTATCTCGGCCACACACCGTGACAACATAATTCCTATAGACTCGCGCGGCCGTAATAGAATCACCAACCAGAGTCGACACTGAGAACGGCTCATGAAGCTGTTCGGATTATATCCAAAAACTCGAAGCAATAAATGGAGTAACATATGACAATGAACATCCGGGATCAATAAGAGCATAAATATCATGTGTTTGAACAGTCAGAATACCTGTGACAACATCTGGAGAAGCCTCAGCACTCTGGTGACCACTCAAAGCATAGAACCGACTAGGTCCCCCTTGACCCCGTGCTCTACCCCTAGCTGCACCGCGCCCTGCTGGTGCTGAAGACGTAGCGACTGATGCACTGGATGGCCGAGCAGTACCCCTACCTGTGCCCTGACTGGGTGCTCGACAGTCTCTATGAACATGTCCCCTCACTCCGCATCTATAGCATACCGGGATATCCAAGTAACAAGGCTCATAATGAAACCTCCCACACTTAGGGCATGGGGCCCTCTCCTGCTTCTGGAACCTCCCGCCTGAATGACCCGACTGATGGCACCTCTTACTGTCTGAACCTGGTCCAAAGCGACCTCCATGCTGATAACTGTGCCCTGATGGCGGCACACTGGCTGAGGAATGAGCATAGGACTGAGATGGTCCTAGTGACCCTCTCCCAAGGGCTGATCTCACACCTCCAACTGAACTCCCAGGGTTGCTCGCTGATCGGGCCCTACTACCACTCTCTCTCTCCATTTTTATATTCAATTTCCGAGCCTCCGTAGCCTAGGTGAATCCCACAACCTTCCCATAGTTCATATCTGAGTGCAAAGCAGCTGTAGCAGTGTCATTTATAACCAAGGGACCAAGGCCCTAAACAAACCGACGAACTCTGGCCTCCATAGTCGGCATCATGTGGATAACATACTTGGACAAGCGCACAAACTCCATATGATACTCCCACACACTCATGTTGCCCTGCTTAAGGACCTCAAACTCCGCATCACGGGTTGCCATAATCTCGGCAGGCAAGAAATGACCCATGAAAGCATCTACAAACTCGACCCACCTCGCTGGAGGGCTCCCCTCTCCACGGGAACTCTCCCACATCTCGAACCATGAATATGTCGCTCCCTTCAGACGATAGGAAGCTAACTCAAATCCTCTGTCTCTGTAGCCTTCATAACCCGGAGAGTCTTGTACATTTCATCTATAAAATCCTGAGGATCGGCCTCTGGGTCGGTGCCTGTGAACTATGGAGGGACTAACCGCAGAAACCGGTTGACTCTAGAACCCAAAGAATCCCCTTGCTCGCTAGAGGAAGCAGGGGCGACATGTGATCTTTGGGCCTGGGAGGCCATTAGCTAGGTCAACATCTGAATAGCTCCCCTGAGGTCCCCATTAGAAATACCGGGACCGGAAGCTGGGACTAAGAAAGGATCAGGAACATCAGCAGGAGGGACTGTGGCACCCTCCGCTGGAGCAGGAATTGGAGCAGTTTGGCCTGGAATGGAAAGGTCAGGCAGATTCAGGGTCGGAGAAGATGGACAGAGTTCATCGGAAGGGGGAAGGTGGAAGGTTCTAGAGAGAACCTAGAGAGAACCAGAGAGAATGTGAGAGAAATGGAACGGGGGGAAATGAGAATTTGG
>ML287205.1:0-32093 GCA_005239495.1 Nicotiana undulata
TCCCCCAATGGCAAAATCTGATGCATCCGTGTGCACTTCAAAAACTTTGGAGAAGTCGGGCAAAGCCAGAACAGGCTCCTCCGTGATGGCAAGTTTCAGACCCTCGAAGGCGTCTTGGCATGAACCGGACCACTCCCAAGAATGGTCCTTCTTTAACAAATCAGTAAGGGGGGCGGCAATTGCTGAGTAGCCAAAAATAAACCGCCGATAATAATTGGCAAGGCCAAGAAAGGACCGTAATTCGGGTACCTTGGTTGGGGCCTCCCAATCTTTGATTGCAGCAACCTTGTTGCTATCCATCCGGATTTGCCCATGACTGATGGTGTGCCCCAGAAATTGAACTTGGGGCTGGGCAAAAGAACACTTCTCCCTCTTTACAAATAAATCGTTCTCCCTGAGAACCTGGAAAACTTTTCGGNCATTTTATTAACTAGGCATTGGTATGTAGCTCCTGCATTTTTAGCCCGAAGGGCATTACATTGTAACTATAAGTTCCATACTTAGTGATAAAAGAAGTCTTTTCTTGGTCTTCTAGGTCCATCTGGATTTGATTGTACCCCGAATAGGCATCGAGAAAGGTAAGGATCTCGTGGTCGTCCGTGGAATCGATCATGCGATCGATGTTAGGCAGTGGAAAAGAATCTTTTGCACATGCTTTGTTCAAGTCCTTATAGTTTACGCACATTCTAAGTTTGTTCCCCATTTTGGGGACTACGACTACATTAGCTAACCATTCGGGATATTTTACTTCCCGCATGGATCCTATTTTGAGAAGTTTGGTTACCTCGTCCTTTATGAAGGCATGCTTTACCTCGGACTGGGGGTCTTCTCTTTTGCTTTATCGGTCTGAACTTGGGATCCAGGCTCAACCGATGAGTTGTTATCTTCGGTGGGATTCCTGTCATGTCTAAATGGGACCATGCAAAGCAATCCATGTTATCAATAAGAAATTGAATGAGTTTTTTCCTGAGTTCGGGGGTCTACCCCATTCCAAGGTACACCTTTCGTTCGGGTAGATACTCGATTAGTATCACCTGCTCCAGCTCCTCAACCGTTGACTTGGTTGCATATGATTCTTCGGGAACAACGAAAGTTTGAGGAGTAAGAAAATCCTCTTATTCTTCTTCGATTACCTGTTTCTCCGATTCGGTCGAGACTGGGGACGGTAATTTTTATTTGGCCGTCTGATTATCTTTGGTGCTTGATTTTTTTGAGGTCGAAGGTGTTAATATCGGTGGCACCTCGTCGATCGCAAACATCTCCTTTGCAGCGTGTTGTTCCCCGTAAATATTTTTCACACTATCCGTCGTCGTGAACTTCATCATTTGGTGAAGGGTCGATGGTACCACTCTCATGTTGTGGATCCAGGGCCTTCCGAGCAGTGCATTATATCTCATGTCTCCTTCGATGATATGAATTTTTGTATCTTGGATGGTCCCGACCACGTTTACTGGTAGGATTATCTCCCCATTCGTTATTTCACTAGCCATGTTGAAGCCATTTAGGACTCGAGATGCAGGTACAATTTGGTCCTACATGCCGAGTTGTTCTACCACGCTCGATCTGATTATGTTTGCTGAGCTACCTGGATCCACTAGAACACATTTAACTTGAATTTTATTTAACAAAATAGAAATTATCAGGGCGTCGTTGTGCGGATGAGAAATGCCTTCTGCTTCTTCATCATTGAACGATAAAGTGCCTTCGGGCACATAGTCTCAAGTCCGTTTCTCTCTGGTGATCGACACTTTAGTGTGTTTGAATATAGGTCCTTGTGGGATGTCGACCCCGCCGATGATCATGTGAATAATATGTTGAGGTTCTTCTTGCTCAGTCTTTCTGTTGGTGTCTCTTTCTCTGAAGTGATTTTTAGCTCGATCACTGAGGAACTCTCGAAGATGGCGTTCGTTGAATAATCGAGCTACTTCTTCCCTCAGCTGCCTGCAGTCTTCGGTCCTATGGCCAAGTGTGCATTGATACTTACACATTAAATTTGGGTTCCTTTGAGAAGGATCGGATTACATCGGTCTGGGCCACCTAGTATCTTTGATTCTTCCGATAGCCGATACAATCCCTGACGCATCGACACTGAAATTATATTCCGATAACTGAGGTGCTTCTGTGGGATCTGCATATTTGTCGAAGCCATTTATACTCATAAGTCCCAGAGAATTTTTCCCTCGGTCACTCATTCGATCGTACCGGGCGGAGTTGCGTCCCTGACTGTTATTCCTTCGATCTGTAACATATGGTTGGTACCGATCTTTATTCGGTCTTGATTCCCTATCAACATCTCTGTGATTTTTACCTGTCGACCGGTTTGGATGTACTGAACCTAAGGGGGCTCCTAATTGGTCGTCCTCGGCCCTAATCTTCGATTGATATCGGTTGTGAGCATCCGCCCAAGTCAGAGCTGGTTACTCGATCAAATTCTGTTTCAACTGGCGTGATACTATCGAGCTCCGTTCATTTAATCCTTGGGTGAAAGCCTGAACTGCCCAATCATCAGTGACTGGTGGTAACTCCATGCGTTCCATTTGGAATCTAGATACGAACTCCCTTAGCATCTCATTATCCTTCTGCTTCACTTTGAAGAGGTCTAATTTTCTTGTTGCGACCTTTATGGACCCAACATGTGCCTTTACGAAAGAATCCGCCAACATGGCGAATGAATCGATAGAAATTGGTGGAAAGTTGTGATACCAAATCATAGCTTCCTTCGACAGGGTCTCCCCGAACTTCTTCAGCAGCACATACTCAATTTTGTCATCCTCCAAATCATTTCCTTTTATGGCGCACATGTAAGAAGTAATGTGCTCATTAGGGTCAGAGGTCCTGTTGTATTTAGGTATATCGGGCATACGAAACTTCTTTGGGATGGGCTTCGGAGCTGCACTCAAAGGGAATGGTTTTTGTACAAACTTCTTGGAATCCATTCCTTTTAAGATCGGTGGTGCCCCCGGTATCTGGTCAACTCGAGAGTTGTAAGTTTCAACCTTCTTGTCGTTAGCCTCAATTTTCTTCTCTCCCAATTCTATTCTCTTAGTGAGCTCCTCGATCATCCTCGTTATAGCAGGATCGGTTGTCGGGGTATTATCGCCCGATCTTTCATGAACTAGCTCGGTACGGCAAGTAACCTCCTATTTGACCCTATTTGGTGCTCTGTGTTGATTTTGCAACTGAGCAATGGCGTTTTGTTGAGCTTGAAGCATTTCAAATATTACTTGGAGACTGACTCCTTCGTCTCCTCTTCCCTTCACACCTCGACCTTCAGTTCGACCATCTCTTCGTACACTTCCTTCGTGGTCTGCACAAAAATCCGCATTCAAAGCAACATGCGAACTGACATCAACCGGGTTGCCCGACGGTGCTCCTCCGAGGTCAATATGTGGCACCTCGATTCCAGGAGCGATAACATTCTCGTTTTCTCCGTGGAGTCCGAGGCCGTTGTCGCCTTGTGTAGCTGTGTTTTATGAGTTTGGCATGATTCAATCTGAAAATAAAATTCTTGACAAGAACAAGTGTAAAATAGTGTGTTTTACTAGAATTAGCACTGAACAATCACTATTATCCTTGGCCCCACGATGAGCGCCAAACTGTTTACCTTGAAATACGAGTAACAATTAAACTTGTAATGTGGTTATAGGATACGTGATCCGATTCAATACCAACTGATAAATGACGAAACAAATAATTGAATTAAACGATTTAAGATAAATCAAACCAGTGTTGTTATCGACCTCGATTTGGAACAAGCTTGATATCAAGTGTTGAGAACAATAAGAACAATGGTAAAATGTAGGCACGTAAAAGAGCAGCGTATAGTTATTTCTCAGTAAAATGTATATATACTTACAAATGAACATGATTTCTCCTTATATAGTGGAGGAATCCTAAATAGGTATAACTCTAATTTCGAAAACAAAATCCATGATTGGTATCAATAACTGTTAGCGGTTTCATCACTTTCGAGATTCCCGCTGAGATCTATGGTCGGTCACGGATATCTCGCTATTCCGTTGCTCGATGTTGTTCTTGGCCGATCTCGATCCTTCGGTCTTCGTGTCTTTGAGCTCGAGCTCGCTTCAATATGAGTTTTATCTCGAGGCAGACCCTCGAGCCCATAAAATTAGGCATCCTCGATTTTAGACGTATACATATTGTTTAACTAACATAAAAAAGACAATAATACCAAATGATTTAACTAAATTCCGATTTTAATAAAATGGCCAATTGATGATAAAATGAAATCACTACTTATTTTATGTGCTAAATAATATTTAAAATTAAAAATGACGGTATAACACCCTTTTATTTGTTTTCTTATTTATTTTATATGTATGTATATAATCATGTATTCTAAAAATGTTCATGTTTTCCCAGAGTTTGTTTTCTATTAGACACAAAGTAATGCTTGATTAAATATGTAAATTTAGCAAAAGTGACAAGTCATTGAATTTTCACAACTAATCTCAATATTAATTTACCGGTAAATTCAACTTTATGAGGTTATTAGTAGCATGTTATGTAGCCCCAAAACTAAAATACGATATTTTGTAAAAAGATCCACGCATGAAGGATGGTTGATGTAGTAACTACTAACTTCGACTATATAGTAATACATCAATATAAGGAAATGATAAATACTCTACTTATACGAGAAGCAATGGTTAATTTAATAATATTTATTACAATATTTAAATGATTATTGCGATTTTTTTTTATAGCAACTGCTTTACAAAGGAGTCTTTGTTCTATTTTTTACAGCTTTTTAACAATTTAATGTGTTATACTTTTATTTAAATAACTGACTAAAAATTTACATACAAAGCACGTAAACAACCAAGATTTGTTTAATGATTCCAATTTATATCTATTTCGAGAGAACTTAACAGGCAGATAATATAGTTTGGCTGTCAACTTCTTTAACCCTAAATTTTAAATGAAATCAAACAGATAGTATGATATATAAATCTAATAATAATTTGTTCGAACCCAATATAATAATATGTTCATGACATAATAATGTTGCTTTTAATAATTATCGATGTCGTAAATATTATATTAGCCTATAAACATTACGTATAGTTATTGAGTTTGAAGTCTAATATTAATAATATTATCCTTCTAAGAAAAAAATAGTGTTTGATGGGGCATTCGTTCAAATAACCTTTTCTGAGATCATTCTTTAAATTCATGTACTCGTTAGTTTAGTGGATTAAAATTATTTGAAAAAATTAATCCAATTACTTTTAACAAATACTAAATTAGATATAAATTCAAATTCTCTGCAATTTTTTTTCTTTTTGTTTAAATTAACTACTCCTAAACAATAAGAACATTCTTAAATCTTAAATGTAAAATAAAACAGTAAATTATTTATTAGATAAAGATTAGATGAAATCTAATCATAATGAATAAATTCTAAATATTAATCCAAAATCTTAGAACGAGATTATATGCAATCTAATTAGAATCTACGGATTTCAAAGCCTTATAAATGATAATGGGAACTCCAAAATTGCCTGAGAATATTTTAAAGGATATTCCCCGCATTTCAAAGCATTCCCGCCAAATTACTATCAACATCAGACAAGAGCTTTTTTGTCTCCACGCGCCGGCGGTCTTAATCGCGTTCGTTAAACGCGCTACAGGTGTCAGCTCGTATTGTGAAAACGCTCCAATAGTGATGAGAAACTTGCCTTTAAAATTTAGACATTTCCCAAATATTTTGTGAAGTTCTTTTGCGATCCCATACATTTTGCAGTAATCAATTACATACCACCATTTTGAAACTACTGCTCCCTCAGGTCCATAATTGTTGCCCAATTTATTTTTTTATTTGGTCCAAAATAAATGTCCATTTATATAATAAATAAAAAATTAATTTATTTTTTCAAAATTACGTATGTATCCCTAAAAAAAATTTTACTCCTCACATTAACTATATTACAATATTTAATTAAGGGTAGTTTAGTCACTAACTATTTTTATCTAGAATTTTGTATTTTCTTAATGAGTGTACGTGCCCAAGATAAACTGGTCACTTTTTACCCACTTTTTCTTTCCGAGAAAATGTTCATAATTACACTATGACTATATGAACTTATACTTTGGAGCCATTCATATTCTCGTTGTCAGTACATCGTCTTCTATTTATTATAAAGATTGTCCGAGCTCCAACATGGACTGAAGAGATTTTATGGTTCCAAATCTTAACACGATGTATCTCACGTGTCAAAATACTTTGATAAAAGGTTCAAGATTTTGTACATTTTCCTAAAATATTTGGACACATGAGATATTGATCGGGTTAAAAGCTCGCAATCCACGTTGGTGCTCCGGTAGGGCATAAACACGAGGTTATTTACTAACTACAATGATATCAATAACCATAAAATATAACATATTGCGTAATGCAATATTTTTCCTATGGCGAGGCCAAGGTGATGGGTCTAGTTATGATCGAACATGATGCTTGATTGATGACCTTTGAGACTATAACTTTTGACATAAACGCTTGAACCTAACATAACATATGGTCAAATTACGATTTTTAATATACTAGTTTTTCGATACGTGCGTTGCACGTGTATATCACATTAATTAATACTGATATTTTTAGTTAATATTAAAATATATGTGCGATAAGCTACATTAAATTTGAAGGAAAAAATGCAAGTACAAACTGATGAACAGTGAACCAATTCAGACAACTTGATTCTTGAATGTAAATTATTAGGCAACGTTTGCACATATGAAGTTAAAAAATTTAGTTACTTGGTACAACATGTAGTGAAATTAATTTCGATAATATTTGATACGAACATGTGATATGATCATGTCTCACCTAGCTAATACTGTTTTATAAATGAAGTTGTTGGTGTATTACCGTTCTAATGTTTGTCGCAACCAGAACTTTTGTTGTGGCCATTGATATCGCTTTTGAAAGTGAAACTGTAATGACTCGACCGATCGTTTTGCTTTCTAGAACCATGTACTCCTAAATAAGACTTCTTGTACTTGCTCTTACTGATTTATGACTTGCGGGGATGGTTGGTTCGAGATTTGGGAGAGTTTGGAGTGAAATTGGAACACTTGGTTCCTTAAGGTTGGCTTAAAAGGTCAAGTTTGATTTCGGTCAACAATTTGAGTAAACGACCTCGGAATCGGGATTTGACGGTCCCAATAGGTTTGTATGATAATTTCGGACTTGGGCGTATGTTCGAATCGAATTTTGGATGACCCAGGAGCGTTTCAGCGCCTAATAGTGAAAGTTGGTTCTTGAAGATTTTAGAAGTTCTTTAAATCTGGGTTGGAACGCGTTTTGGTGATATCGAGATCCAAACAGAATTTCGAGACCGGGAATAGTTCGGTAATATCATTTAAGACTTGCACACAAAATATGGTGTCATTCCGAGTAGTTTAAGTACGTTTCGACGCATTGGAAGTAAAATGAAGAACTTGAAGTTCTTAAGTTTGATTCATTTGGTTTTGAGTTGCGATTTTTAGTTTTAATGTTGTTTCGGTCATTCCGAGAGTTCGAGCGAGTCCATCTTATGATTTCAAACTTGTTGGTATGTTTGGACAGGGCCTCGGGGGCCCAGGGCGCCATTTGGACGATACACGAGTTGAGTTTGAAACTCAACAAGGTTGATGGTGCAATAGTTTTGGTGTGTCCACACATGCGGTTGGCCAGCCGCAGGTGCGAGCCACGAGCCACAAAAGCGAAGGAGGGAGGAAAGCCCAGGCACCGCAGGTGCGGACGTTTTGGCCCACCTGCGCGACCGCATGTGCGAGGTCAGTGGTCGCAAGTGCGGGCTTGTGCACATATGTGGTCCCTTAAGCCCGCAAATGCGGAGCTTGGCCAGTAGGGGAAGATGCGCACCTTCGATAAATTTTTTGCAGGTGTGGGACCTTAGGTGCGGCCAACGCCCCGCAGGTGCGAAATCACCGGAGGCAGTGCACTTCATTTAATACAGGACTTAGGCATTTTTCATTCATTTTCTTCCACTCTTGGGAGATTTGAGAGCTTCTAAGGAGGGGATTTCGACCTAGCATTTTGAGGTAAGTAATCTCTATTTAATGTGAGTTTAATACATATATTTTGGATAGATTTTAATATGAAAATTGATAGAAATCATGGGTTTAGATGAAAAACCTAGGGTTTGATCAAAATGAGATTTTACCACGAAATTGACCATGAAACTTAGTGAAAATCGTATATTATGTTCTTAAGGTTATCGGTAACAACTTTCTTCAACAAATTTCCGGAATCCTGCCGTGTGAGCCCGGGGTGAATTTTAGGAATCTTGCAATTTGGGTTGGGAAATTATTTTTATAGTGAAGATATGAACTTTTGAGCTTAGATTAATTAGTGTATGTAATATTTGACTAGTTTCGAGTCGTTTGGCGACAAGTTTGGAGGTTTGAGCGCATACTTGAAGTGAGAAGTAGGCTTTGAGACGAGGTAAATCTCTTTTCTAATCTTGTAAAAGGAAAATTTTCCCATATGTGAACTTAATTAATATGTGATTATTTGTGGGGGCTACGTACGCACAAAGTGACGAGGGTCCGTACGTAGCTACTATTCCTGTTATGTCCGGATAGTTCTTAGGCTTACACCATGCTTTATGGACACCGTTAACTGATCATATATGTTGTTTGTATTGGATAAGAACTTAATTCGAGATTTTAAGAATTTCAAAGGTTTCAAATAAATTATTATTTTGAAAAGAATTGAGGACAGCTATGTGATATTTATATGTAACCGCGTCACAAATATATTCCGCGAGAGGGGCGATTATTTCCACAACTCTCATGGGAGCGGGCCGTTCGCCTCGGCAAGTTAATAGATGCATCTATCGTTTGCGTCGTTCGGCCCTCCGGCAGTGCACAATTTAATATTATGTTGGATTGGGCCGTACAACCTCGGTATAACTTGCGCATGATAATTCTTTGGTACATCTTATGATTGTTATTGCTTAAATTTCTTGAAAGGTAACCGTTTCATGATAATCCCGATATTAGAAATTATAGATGTGAAAGAAGGACTTATATCTTCCTCCGCTTGAGTTTTCAGTATTTTTCATGCAAATCCATGCTTAGTATAACATTTTAATATATTATTCTTATCCCTTGTGATTGTCAAGTCGACCCCTCGTCACTACTTATTCGAGGTTAGACTGGATACTTACTGGGTAAATATTATTTATGTACTCATACTACACTTCTATACTTAGAGGCTGGTGCATCTAGTACCCACCCGACGCGCATACTTGATATCTGTTCGAGACTTCACGGTGAGCTGCCCCTTTCCGAGCCGTTCAACAACATTGTCGGAGTTTTCCTTTTGTTTGTATCTGTCTATACTATCTCAGACAGTAGAATAGTCATCTTTTGTACATTCTACTAGTTGCCCACACACTTGTGACACTAGATCTTGACACACACATTAGTAGACTACTTTTTTTGGGTTTAATTCTATATTTATGATTTTCCTCTAGTGATTCTCGCATTGTTTGCCTCGCAAATCCGTTAATTACTAAATGCTTAAATTTAAGTAAAGTTAGTTGGTGAGAATTCTTAAGAAAGATGAAAAAATCACTAAGTTGTTCACGGTTGACTTCTCTAACAATGGTGTTGGACGTCATCACAGCCTGATATAGAATTGGGTTGGGACAGAAACATAGTTGTCCATGTGAGAACATATTGCAAAAAAATACAATCAAACAATGAGAAATATTTTGGCTTTCAGCTTTATTTATTGTCATTGCTTTCAAATGAATTTGATGAAAGCATATCTTCATATATGGGCGGTGAAAGTTTAATTATATGTATTAATAAACATTAAGATGAACAACTAACTTTTTGCATTCAGGTTGTAAAACAAAATAAATATCTTATCTCCAGGCAGTAAAGAGAAAATAATACAATTATTCAGGTTTAAATTTAATTTGCATATTTTAAAATTTTACTGTGAGTTTTCTATTACAATTAATGCAGGTTAAGAAATAATCTCCCAAAGCATAATATAATGGAGGCAATAAAAATCGTAATTTATTGTTTATTGCAAGTACCTTTTCAACTTTAAGAGTTTCTAGTATGCATAGTTTGGAGAAATAAAATAAAAATTTATAGTTTATTATGCTAATTGGAAGTCATGCTCAATACCAACAACAGTAAAAAGAAAAGATCTGAAAAATAATTATGAAATCAAATATTTGTACAATATTGTTGCAAGAGTTGTAAATCATAAATAATATTAGATAGTTCAACTTTTAAATTTTAAGGTGAAAAATAATTTTATCGATTTGATGTACAATTTCACGATAATAACTCTGGAAAATTATATATGATAAGGAGCAACTTATTACCACAACAGTCACAAAACACAATAGAAGAAAAATTAACTTACCTACTTTGACACCTACAAATTGATTATGAGCTGATAGATGATGAAAGAATCTGGGTGTTACTATTCTTTAATGCAGTTAAAAGTTAATACATTGAATAGAAGATGAAAGAGTGCATTTGTAACAATTGGCTTGGTCACTAACAAAAGATATATATTTAATAGATTGATTTTTATGTGAAGGGCAAAATAGTCATTCAACTTTTGATGGGTATTCTAGTCTTTTAACTTTCACTTTAAATTTTCACACTTATAATATAGTATGATCATATGAGTAATTTCAGACCTTTTCCCATACACATTACTTTATATAAATTACTCCTACCGTTCACTTTTACTTGGCATGTATACTAAAAACATATTCTCGTTTTACTTGTCACTTTAAGCATATCAAGAGAAGACAAATTTTTTTTCCTGTTATACCCACATTATTTATTACGCATTTCAAATCATTTTCTCAAATCTAATAAAATATGCATCAATTAATATGGGTATTGTGGTAAATTATACACTTCATTTATTATTTCTTAAGGGGTGTGAAAAGTCAAGACGTGCTAAGTAAAAGTGAACGGATGGAGTACATAGGGAGCATTGTGAAAGGAAAAGTGAAGTGAGAATCGAACTTACGCCTATTTTATCCATCTATCTCATATTAGGTGTCGTGTTTCTCTTTTACACATGTAACGATCCGGCCTGTCGTTTTAAATATCTGCATTTTGCTCGGTGTTCTGAGGGTTTGAGTATCTTCGCATGATGTATTATGACTTGCGTAAATCGTCGGTGTTGGTTTTCAAGTTATCCGTAATCAATTTGGAAGAATGAACTTCAAGATTTAAGTTCTAAGTTGGAAGAATTGACTAAGTTTGAACTTTTTAGCATTTGACCTCGGAATGGAGTTTCGTTAGTTCCGTTAGCTATGTTGGGTGATTTTGGACTCGGGAGTGCGTCCAGAATGTAATTTGGAGGTCCGTAGTTGAATTAGTCTTGAAATGGCGAAGTTGGATTTTGAGAAGCTTGACCGGGAGTGGAATTTTTGATATCAGGGTCGGATTCCGATTTTAGAAGTTGGAATAGGTACGTAATGACAAGTGTAACTTGTGAGTAAAATTTGAGGCCAATCGGAGTTGATTTAATATGGTTCGGACGCTCGGTTGCGATTCTAGAAGTTCTTGAGGCTTAGTTTGATTTTCATGCGTTTTGGCATCTGATTCGTGGTTTTAGAAGTTATTTTGATGATTTGAGCGCGCGAGCGAGTTCAAGTCGTATTTTTAGACTTGTGTGCGTATTTGGTTTGGAGCCCTGAGGGCTCGGGTGAATTTCGGATTGGTTTCAGAATGATTTTATTAAGTGTTGATTTGCTGGTTCTGGTGTCTTCGCATTTGCGATATTCTGGTCAAAAATGAAGCTATAGCATTTGCGAAGGAACCTCGCATTTGCAAAGCCTGAGCGGCTGGGCAATTTTCGCATTTGCGATGAGGCGGCCGAATTTGCGAAAAACAGGCCTTTACATTTGCGAAGTATTTTGTCGCAAATGCGACCTTAGCAGAAATTCTTCATGTTCACAATTGCGATATGTTTCCCGCATTTGCGAGGGTCGCATTTGTGAACCCCCCTGTCGCAAATGTGACATCCGCAACCTGTTAAGTGCTGAGGATTCCGAGTTTTTACTTTATTTTTCATATTTTTGGACCCTAGCTTCGAGGTGAGGCGATTTTGTGAAGAACATTTCATACCAAATCATTAGGTAAGTGTCTTTAATCAATTTCCAACTACATTTCATGACTTTATACAAGATTTAACATCAAATTTATGGGAAATCTATGGAGAAAACTTGGGATTTTGTCAAAGTTTTGAAAAATGAAAATTTGAGTTTTGAGATTTGAATAAGACTCGGATTTGAAAACAAAATACATATTTGGACTCGTGACGCTATGGGTAGTCAAGACCTATCCTTGAACCCGAATTTTGCCGGGCGGGCCCGGGGTTTGACTTTTGTTGACTTTTTAGAAATTGAATAAAAATCACAGTTTTATTAATCGAAATGATTTTCTCTTGCATTGTATGATTTATTCAAGTCATCGTGGGCTAGATTGAGTCGAGCGGAGGCGAATTGGTAAAGGAAAAGGCTAAGTTGAGTGTTGAGTTAGCCGAATCGAGGTAAGTGTTTTGTCTAACTTTGTTGAGAGAATTTTTCCTGCTATTTGCCATCGTTTGCTACATGCAGGGGTTATACATATATGAGGTGACGAACATATATGTATGAGTCGGGGTTAATCATGCTCGGGGTAGATGATGTTATAATTATGCCTTGTAGAATCTCATAACCTTCTTGCTTCATGCCTCACTTGGCTTCTAGATACTTAGAATGTAGTGCTAAATGTTAGAGTCAAGACTTAGCCTAATATAACTTAATCAATTGGATGGAAATTTCTTAGAATACATTGATGGGTCTAATTCGAAAACCTCTATGCATAATCATTAATACGTTGTTATGGCCGATATTTTGAGACGCTAGATTCCGTGCTTGTGATGTTGATAAATCGTGGAAATTGTGGAAGTACTTAAAATATATGATCTTGGGAAATCGTTGAATAACTGTTGGCCCGTAAACCAGTGATTGAGAACTTTGTTTGGATTATTCGTTGAACGCTCTCCTCGTTGTTATATGTATACTTCCTGCCTTTCCATTTAATTGATATTCATATGCTTGGTAAGGAAAGTGTAAAGCACGAAGGGTGATGTCGTGCCATTATTTATATTCATTATCATGTGAGAAAGAGTGTAAATCACTAAGGGTGATGCCGTGCCATTATTTATATTCATTATCATGTGAGGAAGAGTGTAAAGCAAGAAGGGTGATGTCGTGCCATTGTTTATATTCATTATCATGTGAGGAAGAGTGTAAAGTACGAAGGGTGATGTCGTGCCATTGTTTATATTCATTATCATGTGAGAAAGAGTGTAAAGCATGAAGAGCGATGTCGTACCATATATCATTTGAGAGTAAAAGCACAAAGGGTGATGTTGTGCCATATATCATTTGAGAGTAAAAGCACGATGGGTGATGCTGTGCATTTTATTTATGTCGTTATGCTTGTATGTTATCGTGAGGTCATGGCACGAATGGTGTTTCCGTGCAGGCGAGGATGAGGGACATGCATTATACTTGATATCAGTCTTCCGTGTATATGTTCTTGTCTTTACCTTGAACTGTTATTGTCATAATTATAGATCTGGTGTGATTTGTTGCCATTGTTCTGTCATGATCTTCATCTCAATTGTTCTTGTGTTGGTCATACCTTCTACTTGCTCAACTTGCAAATACCATGCCTATTTCATGCTTTTATAATTATACTCAAGTTGTATCTATTCTGTTGCACCTTAGTGTAAGCCTTACACCATGCTAGTCATTCATGTCCTTACTTGCTAACTTGTAAAGATCACGTGTTTCCTTCTTGTTTTCTATAATTGTACTAGGCTCCATAATGCTAGTTAATTGAAATTATAACCCTTTTTCCTAATTGTGGTCATTACCTCTGTGCGCTTAGTCTGTTATTGATGGTCTTCGGTACATTCTCATTTATTATTACTGCTTGTGTATTTCCTTCCTTGTCATTTTATTATCGTTATTTTATCATTTGGTTGGTATTGTTTTACGCATATATGGTGAGGATGAGATATATGCATGAAAGGGTGTTGTCGTGCCGTTAGATTTGATGTCTTGAGTACTTGATCACATTATGAAAGTATATGAGGTTATTGTTGTGGTTCATGGACTTTTGTTCTAAGGAAAGGGCCGGTTAAGATGTTGGAAACTGTTGAATTGTAATTCTTTCTGGTACTCTTTCATTACCTGTGACAGTTGCATTGTGTACTCTATTCTATTATTCTGTCTTTTAGTTCTATTGCTAGTTTACATTATAGTGTTTATTAATGAGTATCTTTTAACTTAAAACCTCGTCACTACTTCGACGGGGTTTGTCAAGATACTTACTAGTACATGGGGTCGGTTGTACTGATACTGCACTTCTTCACACTCTGTGCAGACTGTTGGAGCGGAGCTGCTGAAGAAGTCGGGGGTTGACCCTAAAGACGTTCGTGTATTCTGGATAGAAGCTGCCACTTGTCCATGGTAGTTTTAGACATTATTAATCTGTTCATGTAGTTTTCAAACAGATCGTGTAATTATTCATATTTTCTTTGTAAGTTCTAAATCCTAGAAGCTCATGATTCGTACTACCAGTCCTTGGGTAAATTTGTAAAAGTTCAAATAAATCCTAATTTAATTTTCTATAAGTTTATTTGGTTGGTTTCTTTTGTTAATTGGCTTACCTAGCGGGTCAAGTTAGGTGTCATCATGACTTGTGATTTTTGGGTCGTGACAGTTGGTATCAGAGCCCTAGGTTTGTAGGTTCTACGAGTGATGAGCAAGTGTCTAGTAGAGTCCTGCGTATCGGTATGATGACGCCATACCTATCTTCGGGAGGCTACAGGGCATTTAGGCAAAAAATTCCTTTCTTCCTTCCTTATCGTGCGGCCTTGTTTCATCTTGAAACCTATGACTTTTACTCCTCCCAGTCGCTCATATATGGTGTTGTGCACTCAATATTCGCTATGTGCCGATGATCGGTGATGCTGCAGGTAGATTACGAAGTGTTTTCTAGCCTCAGAAGCAGATGCAATGTTAAATCTTCTAGTCGTTCATCTGTAGTTTGAGGCAGATTCATATGTCTGGGTCGTAAGCACAGGTTTTGGAAGATTTGCTAGTGGCCTGGCTGTTGTGACTAAGGTGGGCTCACGACAAGGTGTCGACTTGAATAAAATTGGTGGGCCATCTCCTGCCTAATGAGTTGGATTGTGTCTCGTAGGAGGTTTCCATTCGGTGAAGTGTGTATATCATCATGTCAGAGTATTTGGGAAAGTTGTTTTACTAAAGCAATGATGGGTAAGCGCTTGGCAAAGTCTTCAGGGTGTTCTATGATCAGTATGGCATGACTATTGGAAGTATTCAGCTAAATAGTTGTGCGAGATCGGGGCATGTTGTGATAATATGGTACTTTGGGTTGCTGATGGGGTGTTCTATGGCTTCGAGCTAAGTGGTGGAGTCTGCTAAAGACAATCGGATTGTAGATTCATGGGTCGTATCCATTTCCGGATCGGGAAATTGCTTGGTTATTTCTTTTAATGGGCATATGCTGGTGTAGCACAGGTTTCTTGACGCGTATTAGCTGTGTATTGAAGATCAGAGTAAGATGGGTGATTATCGAGAAGGTTCTGACAAGTTCCATGTCTTACGTAGCCTTTAAGGGCTTTTGAATTGGTCTACATGTAGGCTTGAAAATGGAAGTGAATGGTAATTGGATCTACGGTGTTTCCTTGTCAAGAAGAGTCTACATGTCAGTGTTGAGGTGATGCAGGAAATGGTTAAGGATTCCCAAGAAGTTCCCGCGGGGTGGTCATATCGGATTGAGTTACTTTAGGGTTGGCAGTCCGCGTGACTCGGTTGAGTTAGAGGCGATTGGTTCTTATTACTTGATAATGCGTTACTGAGTTCCGAAGAACTTATCATGGTTATGACCACGGTCGGAGTTGATGTTTTTGCAGGTACGAGAGCTATAGTGCTTATGGTTCAGAGTTGACTAGGAGACTTTCGTAGTATTGCAAATTAACATGTTAGAAGAGATGAGCCGCGTGGGGTTGAAAGGTTGCATGTACAAGGTTGCAGTTAGTTTTGAAGGGAAGGATATGATTCTTGATGGTACGGGAGATTTTCGGTGTTTAAGGTTTTGCTAGCACTATGTGTTTTCACCGGAGCGCGTGTTGGCAGATGCATTGTGTTTTGATTTATGGGTGCATTCCCGGAGGAGGATGTAGTATGAGTTACGTGTCAGTTATTTGAGAAGCGGAGCTGAGATTGGGTATGAAAGTTTCTGGTATTCGTGAGGCTCAGAGATTAAATGTTCTTGTTGGCAGACTATTCCTCGATCGTGAGTTTTGAAGGAGTGTAGAAATTTGGGTGATTAATGGTAGGTGTTATGGAAAGGTTGCTATAGACTTTTGGAAGGCTTATTACATGTTTGAGGATGATCGGAATTTGGGTGGAGATTATTTTTAGCCTAATGAGAATGTGTATTCTGTATCAGACTTGATTTGCTTGCTATTGTGCGGTTGTTTCCACATGTGTATCATCGGGCGGAATGGATGTTATTCGCACCTTGGATTATGTTATGTGTTTCTCTCTTATACTACGATGGGTTCTGAGGTTTACATGATTCTTCACACGTATGTTGTGATTCATTCTAGGCCTTGTGGCACTATGGGCGAGGTGGCCTTTGTGATGTTGTTTATCTTATTGCACCATAGTTGTGCTTGTCTTTCCAGTATTGTTTGTTCCTAATGATTTCCCCACAGTTATATTTTGTGCACTCTATGTGCTTGATGTTGAGACATATGTGATCAGTGAGCCCGAGTATTATGGCTCGATGGGTACCCTATGTGGATTGATATGATGGGATCGGGTTGCACGTCGCAACGGTACAGTGGTGAAATATGGCTCCTTATTTCTATTTCGTGTATTTTGCTTTCACATTGTTGAGAATAGTTCATAGTAAAACGCTAAAATTTCCCTACTTGCTTAACTTGCTTGGTAGTTTCCTTATTTAGTTTTTCTTGCTATTATCTGTCACGTCTAAATTATTACTTGTTGGTGTTCGGAACCTGGTTGTTTGTGGTTCCATATGATTATTGTTGATACTTATCGGTGTGGCTGCTTGTGTTGGCTGAGATGAGATTTCTAGGTTTGAGATTTGCGTTACTGTATTGTGATGAGGAAGGTTTGAAGAATAACTCTGTAGTTGTCGAGGATTTGGACAATGGCCCTGGTCGGGCAAGTGAGTTTCTTGGCTTATTGATCAGATGAATGGTTATGCGGTTATGCGTGTCTCTTTCATAAATCGGTGGGGTATGAAGGTTTTGAACGAGGTTCTAATCGATATGAGGTTTTCCATCGGCACCAGATTTGTTTTTGGGCAATAATGGTGGTCAGCAATTCCTACTGTGAGTGTCATGATTTGATACAACTGATTTAGACTTGTACAGTGTGTAGATGTGAGATTCGGATCTTGTAATAAATTCTGGATGATAAAATGGGGTTCTAAGATTTAAGGACCAAAGTTGAAACGGGGATCTCTAAAGATGTTGTGTTGGTGGGATGTGGATCAGGGTGACGTGGGATCACCCCGGGGTTGTGCTTAGGGAGGTTACACCATGATTTAATAGCTTTGGGAAGACTCCTGGCACGTTCGAGGACGAACGTGTGTTTAAGTGGTGGAGAATGTAACAACCTGGCCTGTTGTTTTGAGTATCTGCACTTCGCTCAGTGTTCTGAGGGTTTGAGTATCTCCGCATGATGTATTATGACTTGTGTAAATCGTCGGTGTTGGTTTTCAAGTTATCCGGAATCAATTTGAAAGAATGAACTTCAAGATTTAAGTTCTAAGTTGGAAGAATTGACTAAGTTTGAACTTTTTAGCATTTGACCTCGCAATGGAGTTTCATCAGTTCTGTGTGCTCCGTTGGATGATTTGGGACTCGGGAACGCATCCAGATTGTAATTTGAAGGTCCGTAGCTGAATTAGTCTTGAAATGGCGAAGTTAGATTTTGAGAAGTTTGGCCGGGAGTGGACATTTTGATATCGGGGTCGTATTTCGATTCCGGAAGTCGGAATAGGTCCGTAATGACAAGTGTACTTGTGTGTAAAATTTGAGGCCAATTGGAGTTGATTTGATATGGTTCGGACACTCGGTTGCAATTCTAGAAGTTCTTAAGGTTTAGTTTGATTTCCATGCGTTTTGGCATTAGATTCGTGGTTTTAGAAGTTATTTTGATGATTTGAGCGCGCGAGCAAGTTCGTGTCGTGTTTTAAGACTTGTGTGCGTATTTGGTTTGGAGCCCTGAGGGCTTGGGTGCGTTTCAGATTGGTTTCGGAATGATTTTATTAAGTGTTGAATTGTTGGTTCTGGTTTCTTCGCATTTGCGATATTCTGGTCGTAAATGCGACCATCGCATTGCAAAGGAATCGCATTTGCGAAGCCTGGGCGGCTGGGCAATTTTCGCATTTGCGATGAGGCGGCCGAATTTGCGAAAAGCCGGTCTTTGCATTTGCGAAGTATTTTGTCGCAAATGCGACCTTAGCAGAAATCCTTCATGTTTGCAATTGCGATATAATTCCCGCATCTGTGAGGGTCGCATTTGCGAACCCCCCTGTCGCAAATGCGACATCCGCATCCTGTTAAGTGATGAAGATTCCGAGTTTTTACTTTATTTTTCATATTTTTGAACCCTAGCTTCGAGGTGAAGCAATTTTGTGAAAAACATTTCATACCAAATCATTGGGCAAGTGTCTTTAATCAATTTCCAACTATATTTCATGATTTTATACAAGATTTAACATCAAATTTATGGGAAATATATGGGGAAAACTTGGGATTTTGTCAAAGTTTTGAAAAATGAAAATTTGAACTTTTAGAGTCGAATAAGACTCGGATTTTAAAACAAAACAAATATTTGGACTCGTGAGGCTATGGATAGTCAAGACTTATCCTTGAACCCGAGTTTTTGACCGGGCGGGCCTAGGGTTTGACTTTTGTTGACTTTTTAGAAAGTGAATAAATATCACAACTTTATTAATCAAAATGGTTTTCTATTGCATTGTGTGATTTATTCAAGTCGTCATGGGCTAGATTGAGTCAAGCGGAGGTGAACTGGTAAAGGAAAAGGCTAAGTTGAGTGTTAAGTTAGCCGAATCGAGGTAAGTGTTTTGCCTAACTTTGTTGAGGGAATTTTTACTCCTATTTGTCATTATTTTCTACATGCGGGGGTGATACATATATGAGGTGACGAGCATATATGTATGTGCCGGAGTTAATCATGCTCGGGGGTAGATGATGTTATAATTATGCCTTGTAGAATCTCATAACCTTCTTGCTTCATGCCTCACTTGGCTTCTAGATACTTAGAATGTAGTGCTAAATGTGAGAGTCGAGACTTAGCCTAATATAACATAATCAATTGGATGGAAATTTCATACAATACATTGATGGGTCTAATTCGGAAACCTCTATGCAATTAATACGTTGTTATGACCGATACTTTGAGACGCTAGATTCCGTGCTTGTGTTGTTGATAAATCGTGAAAATTGTGGAAGTACTTGAAATATATGATCTTGGGCATTCATTGAATCATTGTTGGCTCGTAAAGCAGTGATTGAGAACTTTGTTTGGATTATTCGTTGAACACTCTCCTCGATGTTATATGTATACTTACTGCCTTGCCCTTTTAATCATATTCATATGCTTGGTAAGGAAGAGTGTAAAGCACGAAGGGTGATGTCGTGCTATTTTTTATATTTAGTATCATGTGAGGAAGAGTGTAAAGCACGAAAGGTTATGCCGTGCCATTGTTTATATTTATTATCATGCGAGGAAGACTGTAAAGCGCGAAGGGTGATGTCGTGCCATTGTTTATATTCATTATCATGTGAGGAAGAGTGTAAAGCACGAAGGGTGATGTCATGCCACAGTTTATATTCATTATCATGTGAGAAAGAGTATAAAGCACGAAGGGTGATGTCGTGCCACATATCATTTGAGAGTAAAAACACGAAGGGTGATGCTATGTCATTTCATTATATCGCTATACTTGTATGTTATCGTGAGGTCATGGCACAAAGGGTGTTTCCGTGCAGGCGAGGATGAGGGACATGCATTATGCTTGATATCAGTCTTCCGTGTATATGTTCTTGTCTTTACCTTGAACTGTTATTGTCATAATTATAGATCTGGTGTGATTTGTTGCCATAGTTCTGTCATGATCTCCATCTCAATTGTTGTTGTGTTGCTCATACCTTCTACTTGCTCAACTTGCAAATACCATGCCTATTTCCTGATTTTATAATTATACTCAAGTTGTATCTATTTTGTTGCACCTTAGTGTAAGCCTTCCACCTTGCTAGTCATCCATGTCCTTACTTGCTAACTTGTAAAGATCACGTGTTTCTTTCTTGTTTGCTATAATTGTACTCAGGCCTCCATCATGCTAGTTAATTGAATTATAACCCTTTTTCCTAATTGTGGTCATTACCTCTGTGCTCTCTGCTTAGTCTGTTATTGATGTTCTTCGGTACATTCTCGTTTATTATTACTGCTTGTGTATTTCCTTCCTTGTCATTCTATTATCGTTATTTCTATCATTTGGTTGGTACTGTTTTACGCATATATTGTGAGGATGAGATATATGCATGAAGGGTGTTGTCGTGCCGTTAGATTTGATGTCTTGAGTACTTGATCACACTATGAAAGTATATGAGGTTATTGTTGTGGTTCATGGACTTTCGTTCTAAGGAAAGGGCCGGTTAAGATGTTGGAAACTGTTGAATTGTGATTCTTTCTGGTGCTCTTTCATTACCTGTGACAGTTGCATTGTGTACTCTATTCTATTATTCTGGCTTTTAGTTATATTGCTAGTTTACATTATAGTGTTTATTAATGAGTATCTTTTAACTAAAAATCTCGTCACTACTTCGATGGAGTTAGTCAAGATACTTACCAGTACATGGGGTCGATTGTACTGATACTGCACTTCTGCACACTCTGTGCAGACTGTTGGAGCGGAGCTGCTGAAGAAGTCGGGGGCTGACCCTGAAGACGTTCGTGTATTCTGGATAGAAGATGCCACTTGTCCATGGTAGTTTTAGACATTATTAATCTGTTCATGTAGTTTTCAAACAGATCGTATAATTATTTATATTTGCTTTGTAAGTTCTAAATCTAGAAGCCCATGATTCGTACTACCAATCCTTGGGTAAATTTGTAAAGTTTAGATAAATCCTAATTTAATTTTCTATAAGTTTATTTGGTTGGTTTCTTTTGTTAATTGGCTTACCTAGCGGGTCAAGTTAGGTGCCATCATGACATGTGATTTTTTGGTCGTGACAACACGCCCCTTAAGAAATATTAATTAGGAAAGGGATTGGACTATTCTACCCTTAATTATGTCTTAAGATATAATCTCTCTTCATTGAATATTTATTCTAATTATGTTTTATCTCCACCTTCAAGAACAATTATTCCCAAGGATAAAAAGGAAAAAAAATAATCAATTTAGTGTTGAACTTCTAAAATGATAAATAATTTGAGACAATTATTTTTAGTAACCACGACTGTTAATATGAGACGGTGGGAGTAATAAACTTTTATCAATAAAACTAGACTTTTTATAAACTTTCGCAAGAAAGGTGTAACATTGTATATACACTATCCTTCACAAACCCTACTTGCGAGATTACACTAAGTTTGTCGTTGTTGTTTGTACTAGACTAATATAAACCTTTATATTAAAGCCCCCCCCTCCTTCTTATATTCGAGTGGGCACTAAACCAAATACACATAATTGTTGATACTAAATCAAATGTCTAAAAGCCTCATTGGCCCTACTTCTACAATATAATAAGTTGGTGGCACTTAACACAAAGAAAACACAAAGCAAGAGTAATTGATACTAGATTAATTATGATGCCTTAGGTATCATAAGCCGTACTATAAAAGGTGACAGCACTCGTGTGATAAAAGCAAGTAGTAGAGTCTTATGTTTAAGTATTTACTTGGATTGGGTAAATATTTAGGTCTTAGGACAATCACACGATTATCGAAGCCCCACGCACTTACTGCCTTGTTTGTTTATTCATGTCATTAAGCCCTTTAACTAATTTCAAGGATTAGCTTTTTGTTCTTTACTTTTTCTTTTAGTATTAACCTTAATCCTAATGATTAGGCCACCCCTTTTAATTTCAATGGTTTAGTGTGACATCATTAGGCTAAACGTTTAAGCAAGTGGGTAAACATCACCCCTTCGACTCAAGAAATGTTACACAATTTAATTTTCTGGTATACCTTTCTTTTATATTTAGAAATAATATAAAAAAATTAGTTTCTCAAAATTTCAACTTTACACTTAATTAATTTTGCGAGTAACACCCCATGTATTTGCTCAAAGTTATATTCACTTTTATGCAAGCAGAGAATAGAAGGTTAAAAAAATACTTTTTGTTAACTTCAGCCTTCTTAAACTAGACAACTATCACAAACGTTGGCAGCAGCGTGTACATGAACCGGGTTGGTTCGGTTTTTATCAAAACCAAATCAACCCAATTATATCAGTTTGGATTGGTTCGGTTTTGTCGGGTTTTTCGAGTTTTTTTTTGTTACATGAATATAGTTTCAATCTTACTTTGTTAAAGTTATAGATAAAGTTGATAAGTTAAATATATGTTTAGTAAATATTGAAAAAATTGACAAACATATGATCTATTAAAATATTTTATGAGAGAACTTTTTTAGTAATACATGATAGTTATTTTCTTAGTCGTCTAACAATAATCTTCGTTAATGTACGCTTTCTAGGTTAACACATGAAAGGATCTCAAATATTTCAATATTTTTAAAGAAAATTCAATATAAAGTCTTAAAAATATATATATAAATTATATATTTATATATCGGTTTGGTTCGAGATTTTTTACTCAATACCAAACCAAGTCAAATCAAACCTAATCAAGTTTTTTAATCGATTTGATTTGATTTTTCGATTTGGTGCGGTTTATCGGTTCGGTTGGTACGTCTCTAGTCGGCAGTATCGTTACCTTTGTATTTGCAAAGGCTTTTTGGATAAGACATTGTTTGAATTGTCAAAAAATAAAAAATAAAAATTCGAGATTTAAGATTGAAAGTATGCTTGTGTATGTGACGTATAAGCTTCAATAAAATAAGGTTTAGGTAAAATCCATTTAGGATACATGCATGCTGCATGCTTGTGTAGGTGTCCTATCAGCTTTTAATAAAATAAAAATAGCCACAAATTTGGCAATTAAAAAGGAGAAAAACATAAATAAATCTGTATAAGTACTTTCCCAACAAAAAGACAACTGATAAACGAACAATAATATTAACAAGGATAGACATCTTTTTGTTCTGTTTATTGTCTTAATGTTAAACCTTTTTTCTTCCTAAAGAAGACCAAATTGAAGTCTTCGACCTTACTTTTAAAAGACCAAAACACAACTTTGGTCTTTCATTCTACCATTCTTGAAATACCCAACATGGCTACCACTGCCTCTGCTTCATTTTTGGGCAGAGGAAAATGAGTATAGAAAGATTACACCAGAGGAATATTTTGCCCATTTATCCTTTTATTTGTTATTTTCTTGATTTTTCATGGCCGATGAGAAGGCAGCTTTGGACGCTTATGAAAATATCGTTCTGGTAAATATCTAGTACTTATTACGTGCTTTTCCGCGTACTTTAGAAAACAGATAGTCACATATTTCAACTTCAGAATATGAAATAAGAACATTCTGATCGGCTCGATTGGCTATGGCTGTAGCTTGGCTCAAGAAAGAAAAGAAGAAAAAAGAGAGGACATAAGGTGACAAGCCATATTCACAGAACAATTCAATGTCCGCAAATTTAAGGACGTTTGGTATGAGGTATAACAAGGTATAATGTTGGTATAAAAATTTAATATCACCTTAATACTTTGTTTGGTTAGCAAACCTGGTATAAGTTATCCCCAGACTAAAATTAGTACTGGGATAACTTATACCTTGTAGAGGATGTGGTAATTAGTGTCGGGATAACTTATACCTTCTTAGAAATTATGCAATCGTCATTTTTAATACAACATACCAAACAATGGATAAAAAATAATACCAGTGGACAACTAATCCCGGCATACCAAACAGAGGATAACTAACTAATCCCAGCATAACTTATCCCGGCATAAGCCGTATTCAAACCAAACGACCCCTCAGAGAATTTTTAGTGAGCAACCAAGAATGCACTAAAATCCCATGTCTATAACATAAGAAACTCAAACAGCAGTATTCATTTATCAGAATGAGTTGCAATATTATCTTCTCTTTCAAAATAGAGACAGTATGAAACATAACTCTAATCTATGTACAAAGGTTCAGCCAAACAGTAACTTTAATAATAAAAAGCTGTACAGTATGATACGAGAAGAGCCATATCTGGCGGCAAAAGAGGTCGAGCCGGAAAGTGATTCCCATATGTCTCGTTAGGACCTGAATTCCTCCACCAAGTATTTTTGAGATAATGACCACAAGAGTAGTAGCAATTCATAAAGTAACATCTAATCTCTGTTTGCAGATTCTCTCCCTCCTTGATCTTCTCTGGTGTCATTTGAGGATATGTTCCCCGCTCGACCATCTCTTAAGTCGTCTCGCGGAGAGTTGGTCTCTGAGGAATCTTCTTCCGGATGCTGCGGCTCAACCTCAACAGAACTGTCCTCGTCGATATATTCAAGGAGGCCAATGGAGCCGTCCTCTTCAAGTCGTTCAGGTTGAAGCCTCAGGACCACATTTCTCACTTGAAGTGGCTGTATTAGATCAAACTGGTGTTCTGGTGTGTGTTGCTGATTAAATCTACCAGGGAGCTTCGACGAGCTTTTATAGCACCCCTCACAAAGGTCGAACCCTATTTTCTCCTTACAGTCTTTGCATTTGTATCGTTCCCCAACAATAGGATACATCTGCATAGAGCTCATCGTTAATGATCTCTCTTTAACTAAAGCGTATATATGCTATAGATTTCAAAGTCAGGTATATCGAGTTAGCAAAAGGAACACCACTAACATAGAAATACTGCAACTTTCAAGCTTCTAAAGACAATTTCTCAAAAGAAAATGCAACATAGCAGGGAACTACCCTTTGTTACTCCTAACTGTATGTAGTTGTCAAATGGCAACTTCCAAAGTCGAAATAAAACTGAAACTTCAGCTTTCTACTCTTTTCTTGGGTCCTATTTTAGTTGTCTGCTAATTTTATTTTATTTTATTTTTTGATAACCGTGGTGTCCGGGCCGGCCTGCATGCACCTCGACTAATTCCACGGGATACGTGCCACCCACCATCAACAGGTACCAAGTAACTCTATTCACTAAGGCTTTGGATAGATGGGAAGAAATCACCAAGTGTGTTTTGCCCCCGCTAGGATTTGAACCTCAGACCTCATGGTTCTCACCATTTCATTGACCACTAGGCCATGCCCTTGGGTGCTTAGTTGTCTGCTAAAATATTGTTTCTTCCAGAAGAATAGTAGGATATTTGAGCACCTTTTTGGTTTTTAGTTATTTGTTATTAATTTCAGACAAGCTAAAACTTCAATCTAAGAAGAATTGATTTCCTGGTATCTACATCCTGACACATCATCAACTTCATAATATAAATAGGGAGATATATAAAGAAATAGACCATATTCCCATCCCCCCCCCCCTTCAGATTCTGTCAATTTTACATCATAATAACCAAGTCATGCACTCTTAGGAAAATACTTTCTCTTGTTAAGATTGAGTGACAATCTTATAATGCAGTTTTAATGCTGAAACAATCACTTAAACATTCTCAATCTGAAAACAATCCAGGAGCCTCTCATAGACCCTCTAGACTTGTTCCTGTAAAAAACAGGAAGCATGTACAAGTTGGGAAATTGGACAAGAATGAAAGAGAAGCCAATCTTACCCCACAATAATCACAACCGACTCCAAAATGAACCTGTGGTCCTCCACCCGTTAACCATGTTGAAAGATCAAATTTAGGTACTGATTTGCAACCAGCTGCTTCGTCTTGATCTCCTGTCATACAAGATAGCAACTTGTGATAGAAGGCCAACGACAGCTGAATAATGACAATATGGTAAAAGGTTCTAACTTCACCAATATCTCTGCCGCCACCGGCCACACCCCCACCACCAAGGCACCAACCCACCCACCCACCCACCCCAAAAAAAGGGAAATAGATTTCTGCCCTTAAATTTTGAATGATAAGTGAAACTTGAGACGGTTTCTATGTGGGTTATGTATTTACATAAAGACGAGCATAATGTGCATGTGACAAATCTATGTCGTATTAAAAATTGTAAGATAAAGAGCGGTGTAGTTCTATTTGTATAGTTGACATCTGACAAAAGAAGTATTAACATACGTGTTGCTGGAATTTGACGATCAGATCTTTCCACTGATGCGCTTTTTCTTTCTGCATACAACTTGGGATATTGCTCTTCCAAGAAGTGCTCAAGAACCAAGCAAACGTTGGGGTATCCATTTGGATGCTCCAGTTGGCAACCTGGACATCTACATAGCTTGTCGCTAGGGTTGATCACACAATGTTCACAATAAACTACAGAAGGGAAAACAACATAATAAGAAATGGCGATTGGAAACTAAGTAATCAGCATAAAGTAAATCTACATAAATTGGAGGAAGTTGTCTGACCATGGCCACAATTAAGAACAACAGGTCGGTACAACAACAGTTTGCAGATCCCACAAAGCAAATCTGTGATAAGCACTTGGTTACTGCTTGCACTTGTATGCTCATCTGCAAATTTAAGATTCTTTGACATCGCGTTCTCTTTGGTTTCAGAACTTGATACTGATGGAAAAACTACTGAGGAATGCTCTCCTTCCCCTGCTGATCCACATTTCTGTGAAGAGATGGAATGAGGTGAAGCAGTGTCTAGAACAACATCGGTCTTGCCACGGGATACTGATAAATAATCATCAAACTGAGGTGAAAAATATCCTACTTCCTTCTCCTCCTCTGGCAAAAGGTAAGACATCAGAAAACTTTATCGTTTGCATCTTGAACACTTCCCAAAAATAAAAATTGCCAGATAATCATACTGCCTCCTTCCAAAATAAAAAGACGATTTACAGTACGGTAGTCAAGCAGCAAACTCTCAAGTTGATATTGGGCATCTATTCATTGACTTTTAATAATAGTACAGAAACTACATAAAAATTATTTTTCAAAGACAACCATAGCCAATATTAAAAGACATTTGACCCTCCAAATAGTAACAGTGACAAACAAAATGGGAGAGAAGAACTTGTCAAAGGTTTGGAGTTGCCAAAAAATGCAACAATTATGGACTTGATGATGCAAAAAGATTGTATTGTAGCATAGGAACTCATTCAGTTTCATGTAAAAGAGATAGCAGATTAAGCACAGCATGCATTGATCAGTTTGTAGATCTTAACCAATGCTTCAGCGGAAATTTGTTTCCCTTGTAAGATCCAATGTTGTGAGATCCTAAAACTTAACTCATTTGCTTTATACTACCAGAGCTCAACGATTAACTTTAATCCAGTAGATAAATGGGAACTGAACCCTGTTAGCAGAGTAACATTGCTTTTGCCTTCTCCAAAGCCTTTCATTGACATAAGTTAAACTGATTGTACCAATTTGTAGTGCTAATTGCAGTGAAGGTTTAATCATAAGAAGAACACTGCCGTCCAAGAAGTAGGTGCTAAAGGAATTGAAAGTTTAAGCATAAGGAGAACAGTGTCGTCGCCCATCGCAGAAGTAGGTATTAAAGAAAGGAAAATCTTAATAGACAGGACAAAAAGTGATAACATCTTTGTTAATGTGATGGAAGGGAATTCACATTTCACACCAACTTGCTCGTCCATATTCTTGTCTTCTACAACAAGAAGCTTCATGAATTTTCTCCTATTGTTATATTTTACTGATCTCACCTCTATACATGACCTAGTGAAGGAGCATCCTTCAGTTGCAAAAAAGGAAAAAATGAATAGATAGTTATCGACTAAACTCTCAATCCCAATTTGATTGGCACCCTTTCCTTGTTTTTGTGGACCTTAGTGACTTGGATTATTTCTAATCATAGGGGCAACCCCAGACTTTGAAACAGGGAGATAATGGTCCCGCAGCTCTATCGTTTCCACTTAAATACCAGGCTTAGTTCGCATGGCACAGGGCTTGAACATGTGACCTAAGCCACAAGTCCCTCAACCTTTGCCACTTGCACCAGCCCTGGTGGACCAAATAACATTCTTATATTATTGTCTAAATATGTGTATGTTGTTTTTCTACCTGATACAGTTACAACCAGGGGTGGAACTAGAGACCGAGATGCGAGTTCAGTTGAACCCAGTAACTTTTGTCCATACTCTGTTTTTATCTTAGGAAATTCATTTTAATAAGTACAAATCATTAATTTAGAACCCACTAAATGAAAAAAAGCTAAAATTATGAACCCATAAGTTTCAAAACCTGGCTCCGTCTTTAGTTGCAATAATTATATGGAATGCACCGAACTTCTTACTCTACTACTCATGTAAGTAAAGCTCAAAACTTAAAGCTCAAAACTATCAAAAGATGGTAAAACAGCAACTGTACTAATTTTGATAGGTAAAAACAATCAAAGATCATTAACACATAACAAGTCAAGTATTCATCGCGAAATGCATTACGCAACCTGCAAACCAGTTAACCATTTAATACAAAATTAGAATTCAACAGAGTACCACTAACCTGCCACTTGTTTTTCCCTTCTTGCACTGTCTAAAGGGTACAACTTTACAAGCAAAAAGTGCATCAATCTACACACATTGGGAAAATGATGATAAGGGTGACGACAAATCGGACAGTTTGAATCCATCAAAGTATTCATGGACTTAAATATACACCAGAAACAAGCAATGTGACCACATCCTGCAACCCAATAAATTAAAATAAAAATAAAATAAAATCCAGGAAATGGGAATTCCATTTAAATCAAAGTTATATATAATTCATTATAAACTTACCTAGCACAACTGGTTTGTACAAAATTTCCCTATAAAAAAGAAATCAATTATATATACAGGATTATACAAGATATAATCGCAACGAGAAAATATTAAATATTAAATATATATATTAAAGATGAAATTTTGAGGGGTTTACAGGCAAACACAGCATTGAAATTCATCTGGGATTTCTTCAGTTTGAATTACTTCATGATTTTCTTGGCCATTTTCCATCTTTGAAGCTGCAAATTTTTGCAGGACCAAATCGAAGATGTTTATCAGCTTTGATTGAAAAGAGCTGTCTAGAAATGAAAAATAAGAGGGTTTTTGTCATATAAAGATTGTTTAGGCCCACAATAGAGGTCCTTCCTATAAAATGGGCCTTGCCCCGAAATGAAGCTGGCCTTGGAATGAAATGGGCTGTTGGCCTAGAACAAATGGGGGCATTTGCATCTTTATCCAGTTTTTTGATCACCTTTTAACTTATAACCGCTTTACACAAAAAATTGTGAACGTACCCATTTTTCGGTAACTTCAGACATATGGTCCTGAAATAGCAAAAATTTATGTCTAAAGTTTGAATTTTTTGCCGGAAGCGTAACTTTATCAAGGGATAATACATAATTACCCCATTAAAATTGTACAAGTACCAGTTACACCCCTTAAAAATACAGGTGTCCTATCATCCCCTGCATTTAAGTGTAATAAGTACCACCTTTTCAATCCATCCCCAATTTCAAAAGAACTGCAAATCACTCGCCAATCTTTGCTTGCCATGTGTTAAATTCATTTTGTTTTAAATTTTTTTCTAGTTTATCTTTTTATTTGTCTTTCTCAATTTATTTTATTCTTTTCCTTTTACATTTTTTTTTTCTCTATCTCTCTTTCTTCACCATTTCTCCCCTTTGTAACCATAACCTTCGTGTTCCCCCTCTCTCTGCTCCTTTTAGCCGGCCACCATTCATCACCCAGCGGAAAACTTTTATCATAAATCAAAATTCATTCATCACCCACTGTCAAGATTGCCGGAAAGTTCTCATACATGTTCGATCCGAAATCGAATCTGAGTTCGGCGATGGAGTCAGTTGTCGGCCCAACGAAAACAGAGAGTAGGATGAGGAAGATTATATCACTGAGTTTGTCAAGTTCATCTCAATCAATGCTTTGTGGTGTTCTCGGGTAAAAATAGCAGGGTTCAAAATGATGTTCTAAATTTATGGGGAATAGAACAATAAAAGACGGAGATAAATTGCAGAAAGATGATGTCGCTAGAATCACCATTTTTTCCGATGAGAAACATCAAGAAAAAAAAATGGGAAAAAGAAAGAAGAAAGGAAAGAAAGAAAAAAAGTAAAGAAAAATATAGAAAAAAAGAAGGAAAATGAAAAGAAGAAACATAATGTAACATCAAATTTGGTTCTTACCGGAATCATCAACTAATCCGGTGAAATATTACAAGGAAAAAGACAAATGAAAATATAAAAAAGAAACGAAAATAAAAAAGAAGAAAAAAGTAAGGTATTAATAAATAAATGATAGAAAAAGAAAGTGGAAAAAAGAAAAAAGAAAAGAAGAGGGAAAAGGCTAGCTGCTGGGGGGAGTGAAAATGGTGGATGGAGTTTTAAGGTAGAAGTAAGCAAGAAAGAGAATAAAACAAAAGAAGAGAGAGAAAAAAGAAAAAAAATTAAAATTTTTAGGTCTTTCACGTGCAATCGTCAGGTGTAAAAACACACAAAGCGCCACGTCAGCTAAAAATTGGGGTATTTATTACCGTTCAAATAAAACCAGGGGTGTCATAGGACACCCGTATTTTTAACGGGTGCAACTGGCACTTTGGTACAACCCCAATGGGGTAATTATGTATTATCCCCCTTATCAAAGCAAAACTTCATATATTTTTGCCTGAAGTTTGGCTTAACTTGCAAAGGCAATCACGAAATTTCAGTTTATAGTGCAATGGCAAACATCAGTTCAATAAAACTACACCATGTTTTGGATGAAGTTTTTGTTTTGTAATTGCTGACTTCAGCATTCGAGGAACTGAAGTATTGTTTTGTATTTGTTGAACTTCAGCATTCTAGGAGCTGGAGTTTTTGTTTATATTTGTTGAACTTCTGCATGCTATGAGCTGAAGTTTTTGTTTATATTTGTTGAACTCCAGCATTCTTAGAGCTGACGTTCTGTTATGTCTTTCTTTGAAGTTAAATGACTTTATAATATAACTTAAGCCAAATTCAGGATTAAAGTTCAGGATTCTACCAAGCAGCCTTAATGAAATCCTCATTAGACTACCAAGAAGTCAAAGAAGCAATTCGTTGCAAATTGCTTTATCACAACCTCTGTCATTCACCATCGAAACAACGATAGACAAAAACTGTACACTTCATATCCAATCAATAATACTTATACAAAGTCTCGTGTGTTCGAGAGAGAAAAGAAGAAGTGAAAAATAAGAGGAGGAAGGAAGGAGCGCATAGGCCAGGAGGAAGAAGAGAAGACGTCTTAAGTAGTCACAATTAGGGTATAGGTTAAAGAATTTTAAAAATATGGGTATAGGTCAAATGGGGGCGACCAAATAAGGCGCCCGGTGCAATTTTTACGAACAAATGAAGGGTAAATAACACTGTATAACCACTCTCAAAATAATAACTGAAACATATATATATATATATATATATATATAATATATCTTTGGATATTATACACAACAAATGTATAAATTGTGACTATCAGATATAAATAATTTTGGCCGCAGGCTAAAAGTTATCTTTGCGCAGTGAAGCTTATAAGATAATGGCCTTTTGTTTCTTAATCTTTTGGTCCGATTAGAATCTATTTCAGTCAAGAATTCTAAATGGGGCCAGGGCTATCTAGTCCTAGCGGGCTAAAAAATCATCTAAGAAAGAATTAATTCAAATAGACGCTCAGTTAACTATTTAAATTTAAATTAACCGATAGAGATATAATATATGCATAATATATATATATATAATCAATATATATATATATATAT
>ML287205.1:32272-86989 GCA_005239495.1 Nicotiana undulata
AATATATATATATATATATATATATATATATATATATATATATATATATATGGCTGAAAAACTAAACAAAAAGAACATGAACGGTTATGTAAAAATCCCAAAACCTAACAGCCTAACCGAATTCAGCATTTCATTTGAATGGACTTCCAAAATGCCAAATGGATATGACTGCAAATCTGAATCGTGCACAATAAGTTACACGCTTATTGTAATGAATTGTTATACACTGATTAGTACAATAAGTTATTATGACATATGAATTACTTACCATTTGTTGCAGGCTCCAATAAACGTTATTAATTAAATAAAAATTTCTGATTATTAATTTTTTAAGCGAGCTGATTGTATAAATATTTCTTACACTACCAATACATAAAATTTAGAATGAAAAACTTAATGTTGCTAATACTAGCTTATAGAGACTATATGGTTTTTGAATACCTATTCCCGCTCCGGCTCCATCCCATAAACAAAAAAATAAAAAAAGAAGAAGAAAAGAGCGATAATGCATAAATATTCCCTATCCGTCCAATCTTTGGTAGAAAATTACTTGATATCTTTATCGGTGGAAAATAAATATCTATTCCCTCCGTTCCAATTTATGTGAGCCTCTTTGATTGGGCACTGAGTTTAAGAAAAAATAAAGACTTTTGGAATTTATAATCCTAAACATGTTAGAAAGGGGTCCAGAGTATTTGTGTGGTTATACAAGTTTCTCATTAAGGGTAGAATTAGAAGTTTAAGCGAAATTGTTTCCAAATTTAGAAAAGAATCATTCTTTTTGTAACGGATAAAAAAGGAAATAGGTTCATAAAGGAAGGGAGTAGTAGATTAATCAAAATGCATTCAACTAAGTAAAATATGATTAATTCGCTTCCCACACAATTCGCTTGTATTTAAAGAGCAATTATCAATGATACACAATAATTCCCTTTACTCTGCTCCTTTATGGTATCATGGCAATAAACACTCAAACGAGTAGACTCTTAAATCATCTTCTCCATCTTAATCACAAAATATCCTTTTTTCCCCTCCCCTATAAACCACCAGAAAATCAATTAGTGACTCGTTTGCTTCAGGCACTAATCCAAATAACAATGATCCATTCAACCCCTCTGTTCTTCAGGTCGGCACAAAGTGATTCATCATGCTCAAACATGAGTCGATGAGACTTGACTAATCAACTTCATTGACGATGCATTTCATTCTGGGTGGTGTTTCAGTAACTACGAGTGGCCTCAGAACGACACCTCTCCCGTAGTTATCGATGTTGTTGCAACCAAAACACAAATTATTAACAGCAACCCAACTGCACAGCTTCCTATCAAACTTGTTGGTGGTGCAAACTTCGCAACATGGAAAGCTCAAATTCAAAAGGTCATGAATAGCTTTGACTTGATGTGTTATCTCGATGGGTCTATAACACCACCTCCACTCACCATTAAGCAAGGAACTCAAGATGTTGTCAATCCAGATTTCAAAAATTGGTTTCAGCAAGAGAATCTCATTGGCAATGCCTTAATGACATCTGTCGATTCCACTATTGCACCATTTGTTGCCTCAATTCAAACTTCAAAAGAAGCATGGGATTATTTGCATACCACATATGCGATTAGATCTCAAATACGGATCTATTGTCTTTGAGATGCACTAGCTAAAGTTCAGCGAGATCAAAGTCTGTCACTGATTATCTCAGAGAAATAAGAACAATCACTAATGAGTTAGCTGCTGCCGGTGCTCAAATTTCTAATGAAGAATTGGTTGTGAAAATACTGAGCGGTCTCGGACCCGAATATGAAGCACTAATTACTGTTATTCGATCAAGGGACTCGCCTATATCATATGAAGAATTGGCACATAAGCTCACAGATCATAAACTTTATCTCAAGCAAGCTGTTGATCGGATAAGACAGCCCTTCCTTCGGGCAAGCAACCAAACCTGGAACATTCAATTATATTCTGGCAATGAGTTTCGACGTATTGTGTGTATCTGTATTTGTAGAAGCTTTCGTTTTCGTGCTTATCTTAATTATTTGTTTAGTTTATGCATGGGTAGAGGGGGCATTGGAATGGTCTTAGCTCCTGGATTTCAGTCGATCCCCAATCTCCCAATATCAATATTTCGGATGCTCAAGCCAGTACGGGTACAGAAGTGGCTACAACGGAGCAGCTCTAAACCGAGACCGAGATAGAGAGAGGGTTGTCCTTTTGTTGTCTCAAAGAGAAAAAATCACTCATATGAATGGTGCTAATTATCATGTTCTTTCTAGTCTTGTTTGGTTTCGGGAGCCTCCCTCTCCTCGTCCCTTACTCATCTTTTGAAAGTCGTCGTACTGAATTTCCTTTCTGTTTGGCGGGGAAAGTACCTCACCCTCACCTATCTACATTTATTATTATATAGAATTTCGTGGTTTCTGAACCCATTGAGATGACCCAATAATTTCGCTACTTTGATTTTGCTAGTTCTTGGGAACAACGTATCGACGGATAATTCAGAATCAGAATAGGTCCAGTCCAGGGACAAATCAATAGGAAATGCTGAAAAGAAGAAACTAGTAACTCCTATGATTGTTCAAGTTGCACATCAACAGTCAATAATAATAACATTAGCAACAAGCAAACTCGTTGTTGGTCTGGCCAGCCTCAATGGCGTCCGCAAACTACTCCGATTGGACAACAACAATGGCGTTCCCAGAACACTCATAGCAATGAAAACTTTTTCCAGCCATGGCATCGCTCCACCCCGTTGCAGGCCAAAATACCAATTCAATGTCAGTTATGTCAAAAATTTGGCCATACTGCGAATATTTGCCGTTCATAATTACATAACCATTTTGAAGCTAAGGCTATGTGCTTCTCGGAATTCTCCCAACACTGGTCTTTGGATTCTGGATACTTGTGCCTCACATCATATCACTGGCGATCCTTAGAGCATAGCCTCTCCACATGTATACACTTAGAAGGCCAGAATAGAGATAATTGTATGAATGACCAAAGCTTAAAACATTCATCTCCAACAGCCTACACGGCAAATACCTCAAAAGTTCCTTTATCTGTGTGGCATCGTTGTTTAGGACATCCTAATATCCATATTCTGAAGTTTCTCTTGAACAATCATCAGTTGTCTTATTTTGGTAATTTTCAATCTTGTAATTCATGCAATTGCAATAAAAGCTGCATGATTCCTTTTTCGTAGAACTCTTTGTGCAGTTTAAAGCCCTTTGAAATACTTTACACGAATGTTTGGGGTCATTCACCCGCTCTCTCCCTGGATAAAAAGCTCTATTACGTTATCTTTGTCAATCAACTTACCAAATACATTTGGCTCTATACACTTAAACAAAAAAGTGATGTCTTCAAGGTCTTTTCAAAATTTTGACAACTCAGTGAAAACTTTTCCAATCATAATATCCACACCCTTTATTCGAATGGAGGAGGAGAATTTAAAGGACTAAAATCATTAACGACCCGACCGGACGTTTTGGAGAATTTAAGCTTTGTTCGGTGGCATAAGGTCCTGAACAACTTCACCTTGTGTATATCGACCTGCGTGCATGGTTGGATTCAGTTACCGGATGATTCGGAGTTGAATTGGAAGAAGAATTTTTGTTTTGGAAGCTTAAATAGTGAATTTTGACCAGAATTTTGACTTTTTGTGTAAACGGCTCCGGAACGAGTCATGGATGATGTCAGCAGCTTTGTATGGTGATTTTTGGCTTAGGAGCGCGTCCGAAATGTATTTTGGAGGTCCGTAGTAGATTTTGGACTGGGATTGGTGAAATTAGAAATTTGGCGATTTCCGATCGGCAGTGAAAAATATGATATCGGGGTCGGAATGGGCATTCCAGAAGTTAGGATAGGTTCGTAGCATCATTTGTGACGTGTGTGCAAGATTTCAGGTCATTCGAACGTGGTTTAGTTGGTTTCGGCATCGTTGGCGAATTTTGAAAGTTTAGAAATCTTAAGGCTTGAATTCAGGGTTAATTCGGTGTTTTGGTGTTGTTTTGGGTGTTTCGAAGGCTCGACTGAGTTCGTGTATTGATATGTGACCTACTGGTGTAATTGGTTGAGGTCATGAGGGCCTGAGGATGATTTCGGATGGTTAACGGGAAGTTTGAAGTTTTAAAATGTTGCTGGTGCTGTTGTTCTGGTGTGGCCGCACCTGCGGATAGGGAACCGCAGGTGCGAACCCCCCCAGGTGCGAGAGGAAGTGGGCTGGGCAGCCTCCGCAAGTGTGAAATATTAGAACGCATGTGTGGTCTCCGCATAAGCGATCTTTTGGGCGCAGAAGCGAGAATGAGCACAGGTGCGGTTGGACTCGCGCACCTACGGTTGCGCAGACGCGGTTAAGTGGTCGCAGGAGCGGACTTCTCGGCAGATTCTTATAAACGAGGTTAGCCATTTTTCTTCACATTTTGAGCTTTGGACTTCGGATTTGGGAGCGCTTTTTGGGGATTTTCAAGCTAATCGAGTGTGTAAGTGTTCTTCACCTAGAATTATATATATATTCCATGATTTTATCTTTGTTTTTATCATTTAAATTGTGTTTTGGGTTGAAGAAAATGTTGGTTTTTGAAGAAATTTTCTAAAATGAAAAATCACGATTTGAGGGACGAAATGGTATAGGAATTTGGTAAAATTTGTATGATTGAACTCATATTGGAATGGGTGTTCGGGTTTTGTAAAATTTATCGGGTTTCGAGGTGCGGGCTCGGGGGCCGAGTTTTGGGCCGATTTTTGAATTTTATTAGAGATTTAGACTTTGTTATCCGGAATAGTTCCTTATAAGTTTTATGTGTCCTTTGAAGTTGTTATAGTGGGATTTGAGTCGTCCGGAGGTCTTTTCACTCGAGAAGTCCATTTTTGAGTACCGACTTGTCGTCTTTGAGGTAAGTATCTTGCCTAACCTCGTGTAGGGGAATTACCCCCTAGGATTTGAGTCTTCTATATTGGTTGTAGCTCATGTACGCGAGGTGACGAGTGCGTGCTCAGATTTATTTGTAGGAGGTTGGCCTTTTAGGGATCCTAGGTTATTGTATTCCCTGTGTACAAACTTGTACTCGTTATGACTGCATTCATGATTGCTAGTTTCATCTCCGCCTGCTTAAATTAGAATTACTTGATTTTAGATTCATTTTATTGCTTACTTGATCTTAATCGACTTAACTAAAGATTTTACCCTTCTACCGTCATGCTATATTTTTCATAAACTACCTATTTAATTGGAATTAGTATAATCTCACCCTATAATTGTTTAGCATTAATTGGAGTTATGATTATCTTTTGCGGCTTACCCTTATTTGAATTGTTAAAAAATCTCTCGTAATTGCCCGACCTTAAAAGGAATTTGGATAAACTATATCTTGGCTTGTCATTGGAATTAATTGACTTGTGTTGGCTTCTTATTGTTGACTTGAATATTGTGGATTCATTGTACGTCTTGTTTCTCCCTGGTTAAGCTATTTTCTTTACACTTAGTATTTCTTTTCAGTGGTTATTCCTTGTGAGTGAGTTCTACCGTTCTTGTGATTTAAGTTCTTGTATTGATTTGCTCGTCGTACATTGCATTTCTATCATTTGTTGCTTTTGTACCTGTTGTGGCGATGTTCGATGTGTTCCGTCGTGTTATAGTTGTTATCCTTGTTGGTTGCATTGCATATTTATTTTGGGGACTACAGACGTATTCCGGGAGATCCCCCTGTACCGCATATTTATTTTGGGGACTACGGACGTATTCCGGGATCCCCTTGTACTGCATATTTACCTTGGGGACTACAGACGTATTCCGGGAGATCCCCCTGTACTGCATATTTATTTTGGGGACTACGGACGTATTTCGAGAGATCCCCCTTGTATTGCATATTTATTTTGGGACTACAAACGTATTCCGGGAGATCCCCCAACACAACATATTTATTCGGAACTACGGGTTGGATCCCAATAGATTTCCCTTGTTGATATACCTATGTTCACAGCTGTTAATCTTCTACGCTTAGGCGTTACAGGCTGACCTATAATCGAAGGATATTTACTTGAAAAATGTACTTATTTGAAAAGCATTTATCTGGAAGAAACTATGTTTGAAAATATTATTTGAAAAGTATATTTGAAAAGCATATTTGAAAAGTATTTATCTTGAAGAAACTATGTTGAAAGAAGTTATTTGAAAAGTATAGTTGAAAAGCATTTACCTTGAAGAAAACTATGTTTGAAAGACTATTGTTTGGAAAGGAATATTCGAAAAGCATTTATCTTGAAGAAAATTATGTTTGAAGGACATTTATTGGAAAAGTATATTTGAAAAGCTTTTACCTTGAAGGAACTACGTTTGAAGATTATCTTTCTGCAAAGTATATATTCGGAGGAAGTATATTTCAAAGGAATTTTCTTCTTGAAATGATTATATGTTAAAGCTTTCAATATAAACTTGCGGGTGAAAGTTTACACTTGAAGTGACCAATTTATTGGGGTTGTTGGCTAAGGCCTGGTGTGAAAACTATTGCAGTGCTGAGTTACTACCTGCGCTTACTGTAATGTGATTTTCGAATTTGGGTTGTATTCCCATCCATCCTTCAGTGTATTATTTTGGTGTACCATTGTTGTTTGCTGTTTTTCCTTCGTTATTGTAGTTGTTACATTGTTAGCCAAATTGTGTAGATATTAGAAAGATGTTATGTTTCCGTTATTTCTGTACTTATGCCTGTTTAGTTATTAGACCAGTGGGTGTCTTGACTAATCCTCGCCACTACTTCACCGAGGTTAGTCTTGATACTTACTGGGCACCGCTGGTGTGCTCATTCTACACTTTTGCACATTTTTATGCAGATCCGGGTATTGATCGTTAGTAGCTGTGCGGATCCTAGCAGAGGAGGCTCAATGTAAACTTGTCGCCGCGTTCGCAGGCTTCTGAGTCACCTTCTTACCCTGTTTCAACTGTTTTACTCATTTCCAAACAGTCGTATTTAGAAGTGTAGTTTACTATGTAGAGCTTATGACTTGTATTACCGGTTTTGAGAAATTATAAATTCTATAAAAATTTCTATATTGCGGTTGTTGGTTTTCCTTTATTATTATTGTTGTTATCAAATAATTGTTAGGCTTACCTAGTCCCTAAGATTAAGTGCCACCACGATACCCAACTGAGGAAAAAATTGGTCGTGACAAATCACTTCTTGCAGAATTTGGTATTCAACATTTATCATCTCCCCTATATACCCCTCAAAGAATTGCCTTAGTTGAAAGTCGTCATATGCACATTATTAAAACTGCAAGAACCCTGCTTCACCAAGCATCTCTACCGTCACAATTTTAGAGTTTTTCTTGCCAATCTGTTGTTTATCTAATTAACAGATTTCCTACACCATCCATTGGTAATATTTCCCCATGTCAAGCTCTCTTCGGTACCTCTCCTAATGTTTCCTCAATTTTTACGTTTGGTTGTCTGTGCTATCCTTGGCTAAATCATACACCAAAAATAACCAAGATCCGCACCATATGTCTATTTAGGATTTTCTATCTATTTTCACATTCATCGATGCTTTGATCCCAAATCCGCAAAAATATATTTCTCTAGAGATGTCAAGTTCTTGGAAAATATTTTTCCATATGAAAATATTTTTTCCAAATATAAAGGATCCTCTCATAATATCTCCTGCTGTAATTCCACATCCAATTCAGATATATTATCTTCTTCTCAAAATTCTACTGATCATACCATAACTTCTCTTATTAAATTGTGTAGTCCACATCCACACAAAGATCAAAGCTTGCATCTTCGTACAAATGGCTCTACTGCTCAACGATGTGTGCCCTCAGTCAGAATGCAATGGTGTCCAACACAATCAGGTAAATTCCTCCCTTGTTGATGCTTCTTTCCCTACTATTCAATGTGCTCCCATGCTACTTCACACACACACGCACTCTTCTTCAGATTCCATTCCCTAACAGCACGAGTCAACTGAACTTGACATCTCTTCTGAGACTAACCAGCCTTCACCCCCACGTCACCCTGTCACTCGCTCCCAACATCAAATAATTAAGTCTAACCCAAAGTACGCGTTCATGGCCACCCTTACATCTCGAATACCACCAGTTACAGTCAAACAAGCATCCAAGGACCCCTAGTGGAGAAAAGCTATGCAAAGTGAGTTTAAAGCTCTCATGACCAAATCTTTTCCCACCATCGGATCACCAAAATATAGTGGAGAATAAATGGATATTTCGTATGAAGCGTAAAGTTGATGGTTTTACTGAATGTTACAAGGCTCGCCTTATTGCAAAAGGTTTCACTCAACGGCCTGGAATTGATTATGATGACACCTTTGGTCCCGTTGTCAAACCAGCAACAATACGAACAGTACTTGCCATCGCCACACAAAACAGGTGGCCCCTTCATCAATTAGATATAAACATACTTTTTTACAAGGTACACTGAGGAAGTCGTCATGAAACAGCCCAAAGGTTTTGAGAATCCTAATTACCCGAATTATGTTTGTACGCCATTTATGACCACTCTTTATTCACCTTACATGCTCAGGACACTGTTCTTTTCTTGCTCGTCGTCTATGTAGATGACATTGTTCGTACATAATGGATGTCTTGTAGGAATGTCACGGTGTCTCTACACCTTTGTCCTCCGCAAGTTCACTTCGATTGAATGACGACTTCTCTTCCACAGATGCATCACAATATCGAAGTGCAATCGGCAAACTCTAGTACGTTGCCTTTACTAGATCCGATATAAGTTTTGCTGTTAATAAGCTTTTCCAATTTATGCATCAACCATCTCATACACACTGGCAAGTAGTGAAGCGCCTCCTTCGGTATCTCAAATATCCATCACAGACTTCTTTTTCATCGTGACTCGACTACTGCCCTCCATGTCTATGCTGTTGCCGATTGGGCAGGTGACCAGCTTGCCGATCCACTTACAAAGCCCTTATCCAAAGCACAAACCCAATGTGTTGTCTCCAAGTTAGGATAGAATATTAGTACCTTTTATTCTTGAGTTCATTACTGTATATTTCTGATTCTTACAACTTTGAGTTTTTATATGATTCATTTATTTTTACTGATATTGTAGGATTCCTTTCCACACAATTCTCACTTGTATTTAAAGTGCACATTATCAATGATACACAGCAAGCCTATTTCCCTTTACTTTGCTCCTTTAATTAGCAATTAAGACTTATCAAAGTGTCACACCCCATTTTTTACATGGATAGAGCTTGACTTGTGACAACTCCTAATGGATAAAGGAAAGGAGTCGCCACCTAAAGAGAGTTAAAATGTGTTAGGTCCAAGGTTCACTTGGACCTTCTTTCTGACATCTAAAGATGAATCATTTGATATGTTCACTTCATTTGTTAGAAAAACTCAAAAACAGTTAGGAAATCAACTAGGATCAATAAGATCTGATCATGGTACTGGATTTGAGAATGCAAAATTTGCTGAATTCTGTGATGAACATGGTATAAATCACAACTTTTCTGCCCCTAGAACCCCACAGCAAAATGGGGTTGTTGAAAGAAAGAACAGAACTCTTAAAGATATGGCTAGAACCATGTTTCTTTCTAGCAAACTACCCCATAGCTTCTGGGCAGAAGCAATAAACACTGCATGCTACGTAATAAATAGATGCATGACCAGACCACTAGTAGAGAAAACTCCTTATGAATTACTTAAAGGGAGAAAGCCCAACATATCCCACCTTAGGGCTTTTGGATGCAAGTGCTTTGTGCACAACAATGGCAAAGATTCCCTAGGTAAATTCGATCCCAGAAGTGATGAAGGGGTATTCTTGGGATATTCATCACATAGCAAAGCTTATAAAGTATATAATAAAAGAACTATGTGTGTAGAAGAGAGTGTGCATGTTGTCTTTGATGAAACTAACACTCTTTCTAAGAGACAAGAACTAGAAGATGAGGAACTTGGACTGGTCAGAAGCAGTGAACAAATTGAAGCAAATATGAAAGATGGAACATGTGATGGACCAGGTCTAACTACCCCAAGCAACGTGACAGGGGGAACTCAATAACAAATTACTATGGACCTTGGCCATGATCCTGTTCCACAACAACAAGACTCCATGGGATCATCTAGAAGTGAACAATTGGTGCTCAAACCACACATATATCAGATTTCTCACCCTCTTGAGAACATCATAACAAATTTGACATCCGGAATCAAAACAAGATCCTCTTTGAAAAATATGTGTGCGTTTGATGCCTTTCTATCCTTGATCGAACCAAAGAACATTGGTGAAGCCTTACAGGATGCTGACTGGGTAAATGCCATGCAAGAAGAGCTGAATCAATTTGAAAGAAGTCAAGTACGGCACTTGGTACCCAGACCACTAGACAGATCAGTATTTGGCACAAAGTGGGTCTTCAAGAACAAACTCGATGAGGATGGAATTGTTACAAGAAACAAGGCCAGACTGGTTGTCCAAGGATATAGTCAAGAAGAGGGAACTGACTATGATGAGACCTTTGCTCCTGTGGCAAGATTGGAGGCAATCAGACTTCTTATAGAATTTGCTACACACATGGAATTCACTCTCGATCAGATGGATGTAAAGAGTGCTTTCCTCAATGGCTATCTAAAGGAAGAAGTATTTGTCAAACAAACTCCAGGTTTTGAAAGCAAGGAGTCGCTTGACCATGTATACAAACTTGACAAGGCTTTGTATGGACTCAAACAAGCACCAAGAGCATGGTATGAGCGGCTATCAAAATTCCTGCTAGAACATGGATACAAACGAGGTAAGATTGACAGTACCTTGTTCTTAAAGGAAAAAGGTAAGGATCTTCTAGTTGTGCAAATAAATGTGGATGATATCATATTTGGGGCAACCTCTGAAAAATTGAGTAAGAAATTTGCTAAACTTATGGGGAGTGAGTTTAAGATGAGTATGATGGGTGAGCTAAACTTCTTTTTAGTCTTGAAAATCAAGCAAAACTCAAATGGAACAATGATCCATCAACAAAAATATGTGAAGGAATTGCTCAAAAGATTTAAAATGGAAGACTCAAAAGAAATTGACACCCCCATAGCCACAACTACAAAATTAGATGTGGATGAACTTGGTTCATCGTTGATCAGAATCTATACAGAGGGATGATTGGGTCTTTATTATATCTCACTGCCAGCAGACCTGATATTGTGTTCAGTGTAGGATTGTGTGCTAGATTTCAGGCAAATCCAAAGGAGTCCCATCTAACTGCAGTGAAGAGAATTCTGAGATATCTGAAGGGCACTACTAATTTATGTCTTTGGTATCCTAAAGGTAGTAATTTCGACCTTGTAGTATATGCTGATGCAGATTATGTAGGTTTCCTGGTTGACAGGAAAAGTACCTCAGGTATGGCTCACTTTTTGGGCTCTTGCCTTGTGTCTTGGGCCACCAAGAAATAAAATTCAGTAGCCTTGTCTACTACTGAGGCTGAATATGTGGCTATAGCCTCATGCTGTGCTCAGTTGCTATGGATCAAGAAACAACTCATGGATTTTGGTATAGAGGTTGGATGCATTCCCATTTTATGTGACAACACTAGTGCAATTAGAATGACAAAGAACCCTGTTCATCATAAGAGAACCAAGCACATAGATGTCAGATACCATTTCCTAAGAGATAACTATGAAAAATGAATGATCTCAATCGAATTCTGTGCTACTGACAAACAAATTGCAGATATATTTACTAAGGCACTAAGTAAGGAGCATTTTTAGAGATACATGCTTGAATTAGGGATGATTAAGATCACCTAATTGAAAAATAAAAATGAATTTTTTTGTGTGGCTAGAAACACTAAAATAGGTAACTAACCAGACAAATCGTTGCTCAGTATCATGACTTTACTGCCATACTCTCTTGCCATGTATTAATATGATTCCCTGGTTGCTAATGATGTTTTTCTATCTTTGTAAATTAAGGCAAATTAAAGACTATAACACGATGAACATGGTTCATCACTGCTGGTTCATCTGACTGACAAGGTACGTGCTCATCACCATACACTTATTGAAATAATTAGAGTCACACATGAGCATGGCTCTATCTATATTTGGTTCATTTCAAATTCTTAGTACTTATCCCAAAATGAACCCGTTTCAAAGAGTCCCATCGAACCTTAATTAGCCTAGATATTAAGGAGTCATAACCGTCTAATCACTGACACTTCTGTAGCGATTAGACTTCCACTTGCCCAAAAATTATGCCCGTTGTACAATTAATAACCACATCTTTAAAAGTCCATCATTACCTCCCCTCTTCAAAAACATAACCGTCGAACCAAGTTCATCATTCCTCTCATAAAAAAGTGATCAAAATTCTTCTCTCCCCAAAATATTCATGACAATGTCTTCTAAACCACCATCTGCTTCATCTTCATCAACCACCCCTGACTATGGGGTCGGTCTTGAAGACACTAGTTCTAGATCTCCATATGTATACAACTCACACTCTCCCACTAGGTCCTCAACCCCTCAAAACCCTCCAGTTCCTGAACCTATCCCTGAACCCACTCATTCACCCCAATCAGTCCCAGCCGTTACACCTAGCCCCACTCCAGCCCCCAGACAACGTAGAGTAAAGGTGTTGGCCAGGAAAACAGTTGCACCTGGTTCTCGTGACAAATATTTAAATGAGATACTTCAAGCTAGCAAGGTCCAAGAATATGAATACTCTAGTGAGTCCTTCAAATCTGCAAATGAGGATGAAGCACCAGGTTCATCAAACATTGAAAAGGGAAATCTTGAAGTTGTGTCTGCAACTGAAGTGGCTGAAAATATGTTTATCTTGATTGGGTCGATAGTGGATGTAGAGGTACCAGATAGGCGAAGAAAAATTGGGAAAAATATAAACATTGAGAGAGAGAGGGAGAAGGGAGTTCAGAAAGGGGATCTGGGAAGGAAGGTGCCACTCTGGCTATTTGTGGCCCCGCTCATGTGATTGTCAAGGAAAGAGTCAAAGGTTTAGGGGGAAGCAATTCTGGGGAAGCAACAACAGATCTGAAAAGCCTACAACAAGCAGTAGATGAATCTGGTTCATCTATTGAGGAAACGTTGGCTGAGATGCTGAAAAAGTTAGGGAAGTCCTACAGTCCCAAAAAGAAGAGAACTCCAAAATCCAAGAAAGCTACTACCCCTATTCCAACCAAGAAGAGGAAAGCTTCATCTTCTGCTGATGGTCCTGCCCCAAAGAGTCGTGCTACTAGAAGCACTGTTAGGCAAGGAGGAGAAGAATTGGAAAAAAGCTCTGAGAGAGAGAAAGAAGAAGAAGTCTGCCAAGGGAAATGCAAAAGTTGGAGAGCCCGTTGATGCAGTTCTTGTTGATGACAATGAAATGGACCCGGTCCATCAGGAGGAGCAACCAGCACAAGTTGAGGATGAGACACCAAAACCCAAGAAAGCTAAGGCTTCTTCCAAGAAGTCAGCATCTATGTCTGCCACACCCTCAACAGTTGTAAAGAGACCAGGTCTCAGTCAAAGAAAGTAAAGATTGTTGATGATGAGGAATGGAGTGGAGAATAAGTGGAAGTGTCTGGTGAGGAGACTGACAAACTCACAACGTTTGGAAAGCGTACTATCTTGAAGGGGAAGATGTTTAGAGACCTTGAGGAATCAGGGATGATTTTCTTGATGGATACCTTGGATGTGCAAGGGTGGAAGGACATGGTTCTTCACCTTGAGGAAAGGCTGGCTAGGAAAGAGTTGGTTGAATTTATGGCCAACGCAGTTGTCAAAGTTGGCAGGGTATCCTCCAAGGTTCAAGGAGTTGAGATTTCGTTTGATGCAAAGGAATTGGGGGAAATACTGAATATCCCTTCTGAGGTTTATGATGATTACACAAGGCAAAAGTGGCCTAATCTGGATGGTTTGCCCTCAGCTCTTCAAATCACCAGGTTTTTCTGTGAGAATGAGCAAGAAAGCCCAGGGCAGTGTTTAAGAGTGAGATGAGGAGCACAAACTGTTCTTTGAGTGTGTGATAAAATTTCTGCTGCCTAGGCAAGAGCGAAGGCACATTGCCAGCTACATGGATCTCACGCTCATGGAGTGCTTGTACATGGGTAAACAAATCAATTGACTTGCCTTCATCATCCAGCTCTTGGATAGGGTTGTGAATGGAGACAAGGCACATGATATACCTTATGGGTTTATCCTGACTGCTGTGCTTGCTCACTTCAAGGTTCTAGCGAAGAATGCTGAAATGGCTACTGCTAAGGACTACTTTGGGAAGAATATGTTGCTGACATGTGACTACATTGTTAATATTCCTGAGGATGAACCTGGTTCATCTAGGAAACTGCCTGTTAATAGCAAGGTCAGGACGCTTGTGCAGGAAGGTGAGATCAAGGATGCGGAGATCCTTCGTTTGAAATCTCGCCTTATTGAGGTTGAAGCTGAGCATGATGCTCTCAAAGCCGAATTAGCCAAAGAAAAGGAGAAGAATGAGGGTGTTATTCATCAAATGCTCTCCCTTCTTCAAGCCAAGACCACAACCTCCTCTGCCCCTTCCCAGCCTTAGGAGTCCAGTGCCACCAAAATACCCCCTCTATGACCATGTTGGGAATTGTCTTATCTTGTTCTGCTTTTTGTTTTCTGTTTTGCTCATGTTTTCGACTGTTTTAATTCTTTTGTGTATGGTGCCTAATCTGCTATCTAATCAATAAACTTTTTGGCTATTGATTTTGTCTCAGCTTCTTATATAGCTTACATTTATTGGTTTCTTTTGACGATTAATCCATGCTTTGCACCTGCAGTTGCTTCAATGGCCATGAGTAATTGTTAATACTTGTGGTAAGTTTATCATTTTGCAACTTTTCGATGATGCCAAAAGGGGGAAGATATGTGCTTTCAAAATTTCAAAGATTTTATGATATTTATAACCTAATGAACCTGGTCTCTCTATGATAAATGCTTAAAACTATACACAGTGTCTATGTTGGATTGAAGTATGTACAGGGTTAAGCACAAAGTTTGTCATCATCAAAAATGGGGAATTTGTTGCCAATCCAGTTGAACCAGGTCCATCAGGGAAAACATAGTCAAACAGACCCATTGACACGAGAAACGTCCATGCACAGGAGATAAATATTATTTGTGAACTAAGAGGTAATCTCCTAAGCGAAAAGGTTGCAAATTGATAAGGAGATGGATTTCGATTTCAGGTAGGATAGAAACAAGATCGAGGAAGTTGAGATAAATACAAACTCTCCCACCAAGGAAGAGTTGCATTAGAACTGAACAACAACATCTCAACTCACGACTCTATAAAATGTTGAAGCATTCCTGCTGAAGAATCTACGCACAAACACATAAGTGAAACAAGAATTGAAAGCAAAATTAACAAAGCAATTTTGCAAGCAGAATCCTTGGGCGACACAAAAGCTACTTGAACCAGCTAGCAGAACCAGTTCCATCTGTTGTCTTTTGAGTCTAGTGGTTTGTAGTAGGTGATTACATATTGTATCTTTCAGCTTTATCTAGAAGCAATTGTAATAGGTACACACTGTTCAAGTTAGAGTTAACTTGAAGTTTGTCGCAATTAGCTAGAGGCTAGTTTGCCACAAAGGGATTAGAGTTAGTCCTTAGGTTTACAAAAGAGTTTATTTTGTAAATGCTGTTTGGCTCATTGACATAGTGAAAAGTTTGGAAAAATCCTACTGGGAAGTAGCTCGTGGGTTTTTCACCTTTTGAGCCAGGTGTTTTCCACGTAAAATTGTTGTGTTCTTTAAATTCTGCAATTACTTTTCCGCAAACTGTAGAAGTTGGAACACCAAGAAGAACCAAGTTCTTCTATAAAAACTGCACTCGAAAATTGGACACCACACAAATCACCCCCCTCTTGTGTGGTATTGACGTATGAAACATCAAGGACCTCTACCCCTAACTGTTGGCTGAGCCACGCTTCGACCCCGTCCGCTGGCATTATGAAATCTGATCCAAATTTCGACCAATACAATATGTTCTCTATAACATCACTTTGCTATAACATCTAAAAATATTCGGAACAAACGGGACTGTAATAATGATGTTTGACTGTATATAGATTGCATTTTCACAAGATAAAGACATGCCTGTGCTACAAAACCATAACACTCGTATTCCAAATAAGTTGCAAATTAACCCAAAACAATACTTCAACACCCTCTATCTTATAGAACATAATTGCAGCAATCCTAGGGGCAAAAACCAAACATCAAAGGGAACTATGACTTTGTTCTCTTCCAACCAGAATTAAGAATCCGATACACGAGCATACTAATAATAACTTTTATTCTATGATCGCAATTGATCCTTATACAAAGACTTACTTATAATTAACTACTAACAAATGATCTGTTTGTAAATAGTTTTTATATCATCCGTAAAACTCTTCTTATACAGTCAAACTTTTCTGTAACAACATCGTTTGTTTCGAATATTTTTGGATGTTATAGCAAAGTGTTGTTATAGAGAATATATATTATAACATAACATGAAAATTGTTTTCAGAAAAATTTAACTTTTATCGTGAATTGTTGTTATATAAGAATGGTGTTATAGAGACTTCTGACTTTATTCGTTTGCTTAATTCATAAAATGGTAGGACAACGCGTTTCCTTATTCGTTATGGACATTAACTAATTATCACGCTCCTAATCTTCTTATACGATTGTGATTTATGTCCAAACAATCATCAATTACTTTTATACTATGCCAACTTCCGATACTAATTAAATCTTCCTATCAATTTTCAAGATATTATATGTCTTACAACACAATTTCTATGTAGTTTTAGTTCTATTCGTTTCTTGTACACTATTGAGTCACTTAAAATATAACTGCATATATCTTTTTTATATATAATAAATGAAATTGATAATCTTTTTTATATTTAAATTAAGCCATCGACTAAGGTTTTCACTTTCCTGTGGTGATGAAAGGTTAAGCGTTGACCCCTACCTTGTTTATTAAATAACCAAAAGTAGAGCACAAAAGGAACTATTACTAAATCTGGTATAACACATAATAAAAGGATAAGCAACAATAGAGGTGGCAAAATGGTTAAAAGAAAATAGTTATGAACTCATATTATTCATTAAAAATGGGTTAGATAATGAACTATTTAACAACAAGTGGAATATGATAAGAACCATATTATCCACTTAGAAAATGGATAACTAATGGGTTAACTTTTACATTTGGGAAGACTCAAATTGGGGGTTCCTCAAGTTTGGATAAAAAGAACTTCTCCGAAAAGTGATTATATTCAAAAATTCATGGACAATATGTATATCCATGTTATCCGCCGAATACCCCGTTTATTATCCGCTTTAAATATGAGTCGGATCAGAAATTCATTTTCGATCCACTCATATCCGACCCGCCCCGCCCGTTTGTCACCCCTAAGCAAGAATATCAAAGCTTGAGGCCGTGTAATTGGTTTCTGGAGAGTGAAACTGATAATTTAAAAATAAGATAAACAATATATTACAACAGGTAAAAACTGCAATGGTAGAAATTCTTTACTCTAAACATAATTTTAATATAATAAGACTCAACATTTAAAACCCTATGTAATTTATATTGTGCGTCCACCCTCAGAGATAGATTTGGCTAACGTCCTCTTATACTAAAAACATCACAGCTCAATAATTTATTTTTTAAATTTAAACAGCTCAATAAATTTAAACTGCACAGGTAGTAAATTACGAGTACAGTTAATTAAAGAGGAACGGATGCCTAACTCCTTTATTGTTTCTTAAATTTTACTTTCTCCTTTCATTAAACTGAAAAGAATTCATTTAGGGTGTGTTTGGTACAAGAAAAACATTTTTCGCGGAAAATATTTTTTTTATCTATCATTTTCCTCCAATTGGAGGAAAATATTTTCCCTATCAAGAGAAGGGAAAACATTTTCCAAAACTCCTTCTCAACCTTCCCACCCTATTCCTTACCCTCACCAACTCATCCCACACCCACGCACCTAACCCCACCCTATGTCCTCTCTCCAAAAAAGGTTTTTATTCATCACCACCCACCTACCCCTGTCCCCACCCCCCACCCCATTCCGCAAATCTTGTTTTTCTTTTTATTTGTAATTTTTAAATTTCTATTTTTTTTCTGCCCCCAAACACTCCCGCCACCCCTTGCTCCCACCCCACACCAATTTCTTTTTTGCTATTTTTTTTGTAATTTTAAAAATTTTATTTTTATTTTCTGCCCCACCAACCCCCCGGAAAAAATAATTTTTTAAAATATATTTTCAATTTTACTTTTTTTCATCTTTCGGTTTACATGTTCAAAATTCTACAAGTTCCAAAGTTATCAGTTCAGAGGTTTATATGTTTCGAAGTTTACGGGTTCAAAATTTCACGGTTTCGAAAATTTTGCGGTTCAGAAGTTTATGAAATTTGTGGGTTCGGAAGGTTGTTGGTTCGAAAGTTTATGGCTTTATGTTTATTGTATCAAAATTATTTATGAATACTCTTGAGAAAAAAATTCCTTAATTTGCGTACCAATACCGGAAAATGAATAAGATTACTATTTGTTTTTCAAGAAAATATTTTCTTGGAAAATATTTTTCACGGAAAATATTTTCCGATATACCAAACACACCCTTAATGTTTCTCTTATCTTTAAATCTTGGTTGATATAGTATTGCTCGAGACATGTGTTGATGAGAGATAGTAAGCACCCAATGAATTTGTTGAGATGTATGCAAATTGACGTGAACACTACTAGATACGACATAAAATGAACTCCTTCCGTCGGTCTAAATACGATTGGTAGAACTAGAATATTACCGGTACATTTTTTTGTAAAATAATGTTGGAGCAACACTAAAGTTATCTCTGTGTGATTTATAGGTCACGTATTCGAGTCGTGGAAACAATCACTAATGCTTGCATGGGCAATCAGTTTACATCATACCCGTTGATGTGCGACCTTTCTCAAAACATAAGTAAATGCGAGATATTTTGTGCACCGAACTACCCTTGTTTTAAAATAAAATCATAAAAAAAAAAGGAAAAAAAAAGAGAGGAGTGAAAGGAACAAAAGTCATGCTTCATAATTGCCATGCATACTTTGGACCAAGGAATTTTTCAAACAAGTAGTTATCTACTCTTGTCAGAAAGGGAAAGATAAAGTACAAACTGTTGGCTGGAAATAATTTAATTTCTCCATTAATAGCATGCAGAAGACCAAGTAAATAAGAGCAACATTAAATACAAAAGTATGCAACGCCCAACCCATAAGATAAATCATATTACTCTCTGATTCAGAAGTAGTTCAGAAGTCAAACAATTTAAAATGACCTATTAGAAGAGTCAGCTTTATAACATTTTACAATACTAAGTATTTAACTTCTTTGCATAGACAATGTATAATATTTGTATGCTATCAAATTAAGTTACTTACAATCAAATATAATCTTATAACTCAGGAAAATAAAGTAGATAATCCGAACCGCTAAAACTGTGATAAAAAAAAAAGGCAGCCCAATGCACTTGCTCTCGCTATGCTCGGGATCTGAGGAAGGATCGAACCACAAAGGTCTATTGTACGCATCCTTAACCTGCATTCTGTTAGAGGCTGTTTTCAATAGCCTGAACCCCTGACCTCCTTGTCATATGACAACAACTTTATCGCTAAAACTGTTATAATAGGTTCAATTATACTGAGAGCCGGGGCGGAGCCACAATGATGATTGCGGGTTCGACCGTACCCGATAACTTTCAGTCCTTATATTTGTATTAAGAAGTCCAATCAATATGTACACATTATTAATTTAGAACTCAATAACTTAAAATAATTATTATCCCCAACTCATAGAGTTCAAATCTTAGCTCAGCCACTGTGTTAGAGTGTATAAATTTTCTGTTAGTGTATATAGTTAAATATTTTGGATAAATTCATAATAAATGAGAGACACCCTAAAAGTCAAATCTCCCAGAACTAAAATTAAAGCAGTAATGAAAATAGTGCTGTCTTTGTGACTTTGTAAGTGTGCGGGAGAGGGGCAGTTGCCAAAATTAAATCCTCTGCCCAATTGCAGAGCAACAAGCATTTACTCAATAGAAGGTGACAGTTGAGTTATAAGTGGACCTACGATGTGATTTTCTTGTACTATATAATAGGATCATATATTAAACATTCTTGCATGTCCAGTGTTTTATTATTCTTTTTATTGAGGGTTTAAGTTTTGAGTCATAATGGGTTTATCTGCTCGTAGTGTTGGGGTGTTCATTCTTTTGGTTGTGTTTGTCGTTGAGTCTGTTGTGTTTGCTGAAGTTAATAAGGGAGATGAAGATGAGAAGTTCTTGTTTAAGCATCGTCGTTTTGGGGATCGTATTGGTGGGGGTTTAGGACATGGGATTTATAGTAAAGGGTTTAGACATGGTGGAGGTCTTGGCCTTGGTGGAGGTGGAGGTCTTGGTGGTGGTGGTGGTGGTGGTCTTGGAGGAGGAGCTGGTGGAGGTCTAGGTGGAGGTGCTGGTGGTGGCTTGGGAGGTGGAGGTGGTCTTGGTGGGGGTGCAGGTGGTGGTGCAGGTGGTGGTCTAGGAGGTGGTGCAGGCGGTGGTGGTGGTTTAGGAGGCGGTGCAGGTGGTGGCCTAGGAGGTGGTGCAGGCGGTGGTGGTGGTTTAGGAGGCGGTGCAGGTGGTGGCCTAGGAGGCGGTGCAGGTGGTGGTCTTGGAGGTGGTGCTGGTGGAGGTGGTGGATTAGGAGGAGGATCCGGAGGAGGACTTGGTGGAGGTGGTGGATTAGGAGGAGGAGCCGGAGGAGGACTTGGTGGAGGTGGAGGACTAGGAGGAGGTGCTGGTGGTGGAGTTGGTGGAGGCATTGGAGGAGGTGCAGGAGGAGGTGGTGGAGCTGGAGGAGGCATAGGTGGGGGAGCCGGTGGTGGTGCTGGAGGCGGTTTTGGTGCAGGTGGAGGTGCAGGAGGTGGTATTGGTGGTGGTGCCGGCGGTGGTGGAGGATTTGGTGGAGGAGGAGGTGGTGGCATTGGTGGTGGTGGAGGCGCAGGAGGCGGGTTCGGAGCAGGTGGAGGCTTTGGAGCCGGTGCTGGTGCCGGTATAGGAGGTGGCGGCGGTGGCGGCTTTGGAGGTGGAGGAGGCATTGGTGGTGGTCTTCATTGATCAACAAAGCTACAATCTTCTTGCATGAAATAAGCAATATTGTAACGCCCATCCTATTGCTCTATTATCGGTTTTAAAACTAAGCCATTAATTAGAGTACTTTTTATTACTAGTTGTTATTCTTTTGTGAAACTTGTTGAAAAATGTTATTCCTACTAATTAAACAAGTCTATAAGCTATCATATTTATAGTGTGTTTTTTGTTGAGTTAAAAGTAAAAGCTTCTTGTCCATCTTATTGCTTGAAAAGCTCATGGACTATAGGTGTAACGCCCAATCCTTTCATCAATAAGATATAATAGCTGTTGCCAAGTGTATTAATCTATTAGCTCCTTTTCTGTTTTGGGTTCTTATTTTTTTCTTCTTTTAAAATCTTTGAAGTATTAACCCTGAAAATTTGCATGGAAATTGAAATTAATACTCATAATTGAGAAGGATAAGGTATGAACGTGGGCAGGCGATCAAAGTAAATTAACAAGATAACATGGGTGAAAAATACACTTTTTGGCTTTTTAATTACTTCTGAGAGTACAAAATAATCCTTTTTTTAGAATACGAGCATATATTTATTGAAAACTAAAGTAGAGTAGTGCTATTACAAGCATTGTTGACGCTTCTACCTAGTTCAGCTAGGCTTTTACAAATATTAAACGAAATATTACGTACTACAACAATGTATTTTTGTCCTCTTGCATCCTAGACTCGACAAAAATAGGTGGAACATTGTAACATAAAAGATTATTTATGGTAGACTATCTTGATCCTTTTGCCATTTGACGAGCAGCTGCATTTTCTTCTCTACAGCTATGCTTGAGAACCACTTGCCCCATTTTGGCAAGCAACCATCTACAATCAAAAGTTATATTATTGTTAGTCATGTATCCTTTTCCGAGGTATTGTATAACAATCGTGGAGTCTATTTTCACTTCTAGTGGAGTGAAATTGTGTGTTGCTGCAAGGGTCAATCCTTGATGGATTGCTTGGGGTTCTGCATGAATGCATGTATTGACTTTATGAAGTCAAAAATCTATTTTGAATCAGCATCTCTGATGAGCCCGCCTATCCCAGAGATTGACGCTCTACTCCGAAAAGCACCATCGACGTTAAGTTTGAACCATCCTATTGGAGGTGCATGTCAGTTAATGCATAAGGGAATTCGTCTTGAAGTGTTGTTTTCCCTGTCAGTGAAGAGCTTATATTCTAGGGCATGTTTCACAATTGTGGACGCTAATAAAGGGTGAGAGGTATTATTAATGTTGTTACTGTTTCTATTAAGCCAAAGGTTCCATATGGTGAACGGAAAAAGATCTTCCCAGTTTAACATGTTGGGCATCGTGACAAGGTTAAAATCATGGGGGTTCAAGTTTTTTAGATAGAATAACCAGTGATCACTGCGGTTATTTGGGGTAAAAAGTGTTGGTTGACGTAATAGAGAGTGCCGAAATTTCCTAGTCATGTTACAATGTAGAAAAATGTGCTCGATATCTTCTTCCCCTCTACGAAACAAGTGCATGTTGAGTCTATATTAATGCCAATGTGTTGTAAATGCTTTCTACACGGAATTCTCCCATAGTAGCAAAGCCATAGAAAAAACTTTATTTTGTTTGGACAATTTAGGGTCCAAATCCAATCAGAATTTTTATCTATGTGCCTTTGATCACTACAAGGTTCGTTAATGAGCTTGTAGCAGGATTTCGTATCGTCCAGTTAGGGTTTTGGATCTCTGGTTCAAACCAGATTTTGGTTCATTTTGGTTTTCTTTAATGTTGTTATTTACCTTGTCACTCACGAATCTGGTTATTTTTGATTGAATCTTTTACTTACCCTAAAACTAGGGTCCAGATCTGAAACGATTTCTTATTTTTTGGCATTTTTTCCTTAGTATTTCAGTATCCCTATCTCTATGTTTTATAGTTTTTATTACTTCTGACTGATTTTATTTACCCTAAAATTAGGGTTTTTGATTTTCAAAAATGAACCAAATCTGTTGTTCCATCTCTATATATCTATTATTTCTGACTGATTCCACGTACCCTAATTATTTTCGTCTATATGACTTTATATTTCTGCATATATTACTTATATTAAAAGTTAGGGTTTTTCGATATTTAATTATTTTCCTTTAATGTTTCTGTTTATTCGTCTCTGTGATTCTTGTCGTTAATTATTGGCTAATTTTATTTGCTCTAAAAAGACTTTGAAATCTTTACTAAGGTTCCAATATTTCCTTTTTGTGTAGTACTGGTTCTTCCTTATTTGGTTCGATTTACATGTTCTCATTACTCCCTACCTTATTTGATTCGACATCTTACTATTTGATTGACTTTGTATAACACTTTCCTTGACCTGAATAGTACTGGCCTGATTTTATACTATTATGATCTGTTAATTGATTGAAGACGACTTCTAATTGATTCTGGAACTATTTCCTTACCTTATTTGATTTGGTACTTGACTACTGATTGATTCCGTATAATGCTTTCCCTAAATTAAGTGGTACTAGCCTGATTTTATGCTATTCTGTCCTATTAATTGATTGAAGCCGACTCTAAATGATTTTTAAGTTATTCTCATGTCTTATTTGTGTAGGACTAATTCATTACCTTATTTGTCTATCTCATTGAGACTATTTAAACCCCTTCCTCATTCCCTTTAGACAAGACTCGAATCCTGCTATTCTCACAAAAACTTAAGATCTCTTTGTTCTCTCTTTCTGATTTCTGCACTAAGTGGTCATTATTTGGCCGGCTGAAAGCCAAGGCCAAATTACTCTGGAATTTAACTGCTATTGCACCTTTACTTGCTTTCTTCTCAATTGGTATGCCCTAACCTTTGCAATTCCATTCCTATGCTTTGTTTAACTAGCCCGTTTCAATTCCTAGTATGATTCTGCCATTTATATGACAATTTGATGATACCGTTAACTTAAGACTAAGTTATTTCAAATACTGTGAATCATTTTCTAGGTTAGTTCAAGGTTTAGTCTGTTTCTTGTTCTGAACTTTGCAAGATACCATAAGCATGTAACCAAAATATGTTTGGTACTTAACTCATATGTTCTGTCTGTTTAATTCAAATATTTCTGCCTAATTTTTTTTGTTTTTAAGCCAAGATTGTTTTAAATACTAGCATGAGTATTTAGCTTAATCATATGCCAATTTGTTTGAATTATGTGATGAACATGAACCTTGTTTACTCCTTGGTGCAGTTCTGCCTACAACTCTGTGTTCTAAACTTTCTTTCTTCTGAAGTTGAACTATTTTGAAATCTGCCCCTTTTCCTTTATGTATTGTTTTTTAAAAATTCTTACTCCTAGTCATTTAGGTTCTCAACCACCTCCAGTGTGAGTACTGTCTAGGGTCTTTGTGACTCTTTTGAACTCTGACACATTGGTGCTAGTCTTTCCAATCTTTTGTGAACAACCTTCTGAATGTGGTTCTGGTGTGAGCATTGCCCTGGGTCCTTGAGGCCCTTGAGAACTTTGACACAGTGGAAGCCTGATTGTTAATGTGCCATGGATGGATCACTACTATGCTCCAAAGCTGTTATGTTGGAAGGCCTGTTTTCCAAGTTTAGATTGGGCCTATGAAGGCTCCCTATAGTGTAATTGTTACCATTATGTAATTCATTCGATATGCTAGTCTATAATAATCTCTGTAATAACAAATTTGGGGTTAATTAGTAAAGGATGTTTTTTTTTTCTTATATCTTTTGTTAAAACTGGGTAAAAATCCTGCCTATAGGATTTAATTATGTTGATTGAATTATGTGAGTACTATACTGTGTTTAGAGATCCTACCTATAGGACTTTCCTGATTATTTTGATTCCGTGTTTGCATGCTAGAGATCCTGCTTATAGGATTTTTCATCTAATTCTGCATTAGAAATCCTGTTCATAGGATCTACACATGTTTGTTTAACCAAAGAATTAGATCCTTTGCCTAAAGTTATTTTTAGGAATGAACACGGGTTTCTGATAATCAAGAAAATAATAATAAGTAAAAAGGAGTAAGTAAATAGACAATAATATGATGCACAGAAAAGTAAAGAGTATTGTATTCGTAGTTTAGATGACTTTACAAGTGATATATTCCCTTATATAGGGAATTTCCTTAATATAACGTTTATTTCTTGAAATGATGGCACATTAATGACTAATTATTACATTAATGTAACGTTACAAAGAATAACCGTAACTGTTGCGTGAAGGTTGTGTAACGTGTAGGTCATTAATTAAAGATTTCTGAATCTGCCCGTAGCTCTGTCCGGATTCATTCTAACCGTGTCTCTTCCTTGTATCAATTAGGTTGAGTTTCTCGTAGCTGATTACCTCGTAGGTTTATTGAGCCGTGCCTATTTGCTCCGCGCCTCTTTATAGAATCATGTCTAGCAGTCATGTTTTCCTTGGTCCACGTAACCGGTTGAGTCATCAAGAATTATCATACGTATGAAACTCTTTTTTACCAATACAGATAGTCCCCCCACCTACTATTTATTTATCGATTAATATTTGGTAAGTGGATACGCATTTATGGCGGGAATATTTTGCCGCCGCTTTACCTCGAAATATTGTACCCTTCTCTGAACATAGGCGTCGCTTGTCACCTCCATTTAATGCTCTAGCCACATGTTCCCTCCGGATTGGTTTTGCAGTTACTCGGTGCCTTTTAGGGCTTTTTGCGGCTGCATCAGTCACGAAGTGACACCTTCAATTATGACTTTCTCATAATTGTTTTTTCCCATGTTTGACGGTTGTCTTCAAGTATAAATACCTCTTTTCCTTTGTTTAATTTCACGAAACACTTCTAACTTGTTTTTTTATTTGTAAAGAATTTTTCCACTGTCTTCTTTGAACCAGCCTAAAAGAGTGATAGATGTCGAGGATTTGACCCCTTCTTCTGCTCCGACTCGGAGCCGGAGAGGTGGTAGATTGAGGAGTTTAGGTTCTACTTCTTCGAGAGGCTCTTCTTCTTCCCAGATTACTTCCCCTCCTTCTGCTAGGTCTTTAGTTTCTCCAAGAGCTAGGGCTTCCAGGTCTTCGTCTAGGGGTAGAGAACATCACGAACCCTTACGCGAACCACGAGTTGATGAAATCATTCCTGCTGAGTTTACCTTCACTAGGGATAGTCAGATCCTTGTAGATCAGTCATTATCCCTTGATAGTGTCGATAGGTATCCTACCTTTATCACTGAAGGTTTGATTCCCCTTGTTCGCAGGGAATGTTCTTGGAAGTCTGATTTTCCTATCATTATTCCGAATAGCAACCAAAGAATAACGTCTTACAAGACAGGATATTCTTTCGTTTATACCTACACTTTTACTTTAGGGTTTAAACCTCCTATTGATCCAGTCATCATCGAATTCTGTCCTTTCTTCAAAATTTGCTTAGGACAAGTCGGTCCTCTTGTGTGACGGGTTGTTGCGTGTCTCCAATGTTTAGCTACTTTAGCCTCGGTTCCTTTCACCTTTAATCATCTCATTCATCTTTATTCTCCTGCCTTATTTCGTCAAGGGATTTTTACTCTGGCTACCAGGAGTAAAAGAGTGTTGGTAACCCCTGAAGACGATAAGAATAGAGGTTGGTACCTTCGGTACGTTGCTGCGCCCACTGCTGGTTTAGTGGGTGAAGAAAATCTTCCCTTCCCCAAAAAGTAGAATCGTGCACGTGCGTACATTTTAGCTCACATTTGTTATTTTTCTTCTTTTTGCTTTAAGTGTTTTATTAACACCGTAGTTGTTTTTTCTTCTTTCAGCAATCATGGGTACTGTTGAGAATGTCTCCGGTATCCGTGATTGGGTAGAAAAGTTATTGTCGATTGCTCCGTTGGAGGAAAGGTCTTGGAAGTACTTCTCCAGGAAGTACGGTTGGGAAGTGAAAACTCACGGTAAGTGAAGCTTTTTCGTTTCTTTCCTTGCTCGAATCTCTTTCTTGTTTTAACCCTTTATTTTTAATAGGGTTTCCTATCCATGGAGTGTCTGCTGCGTCTGTTTCCAAAATTTCCCTGGCTCAGGCCCAGGAATATTTCAGGATTTTCGTCTTCTAAGAGAAAGGCTGGTGGAACTAGGACCTCGGAAGAGGAGGAGGGCACTTTAGTGCATAGGTCGCGTAGAAGGAGGGTGATTTCAGACGATGATCTACACCCGTGGTTGTGCCTCCCGTACCTGAAATCGGACCTTCTACCTCCGAGGATGTTTCTCCCTCCCCCGTGCGTGATTCTGTGGATCACTTGTTCCGTGAAGGCTTTGGCCCTGATCTTAATGAAGCTCCCTTGGCTGTTTTTCCTCCCTCTTTTAGTAGAACTCCTTCATCTGTTCCTGTTATTTCCTCTGCTCCCTTGGTTATTACTGCTCCCGTTGCTACTTTGCCTGTGGCCTTTTCAGCTCCTCAGACTTCATTGCCCGTGGCTTCTTCATCTCAGCCTGCTTCCGTGCCTCTTCCTGTTAGAGAAGTAGGGTCTTCTAGCAGAGAGATGAGGCAGGTGCTAATCAAAGTCTCGGCTACTGGAGGCTTTTTAAGAAATCCGGCCAGCCTGATGTGTGGCTGAAGCCCTTGATAGGCCCAATAGAGAGGACCAAGCTGGATAGACACAGTTCTCTTACCTGGGATAATGAGATCGTGCATTCATCTTTGAAGGTAAAATGCATTCTTTTGCATTTCATTCTTGTACATGTAATTGTCGTATCTAATTGATTTCCTTTTTATAGAAAAATCTTATAGGCACGAAGCTCATGAGGAGGGTTTCTAATGCGGAGTAGGAAATAAAAGAGTGGCAGGCTGAAGCGGGTAACTGGAAGGGGCAATATGACAGCCTGAGGCTCGACATGGAAGCCTTAGAAGAAGAAAAACACACCTTGGAGCGGTAGATGAGAGTCATGGTAGCGGAGTTGGCAGTGAAGAAGGCTTCTTTTAACCAGGCGGACAAAGACAAGAGCATCCTTGAGTCTTCATTTGCTGAACAGTTGTCCCGTGCCTCAGAAGAAGCTATGAGTTTAAAAGCCTTGCTGGAGTAGAAAGAAGAGTACTCAGGCGAGCTTGTGTAGTCTCTGACTCAGACCTAGGAGGATCTTCGCAATGCCTTGGACAAAATTCAATTCCTGGAGAGGTATGTTGCACTTTTAAGGGCCGCCAAAGATATTGTTGAGGCTGAGAGGGACGGGCTGAGAGCTAAGATCATGATATGGGAGAATGATTATGAAACTCTTGAGGAAGCGACAAATGTCGATGTTAGTTGGGCATACATGAATTCTCGCCTCGACACATTGACAAAAATGAGTCAAGAGGGTTTCGACCTTAATGCTGAAATAGCTAAAATCAAAGAAGCCACGGAGAAGGCTCAACAAGGTTAGAATCTCTCTTCACCTGAAGGCGAGGCTCCTGCTGCTCAAGTCCCCTCGTCCCAAGCTGCTCTTGCTCCCTCTTCCAGTGAAGAAGTTGATCCCCCTTCTAAAGACAATTAAGATGTTGGTTCCCCCCCTTTTTTTATTTGATTAGTGATTATCCCCAACTCCATAGAGGGTAAATTTGGTTCTCTTTAAAGTCCCCAACTGACAACTTAGGGGCACCCCAATGTACAAAACTATATGCGGCTAAGTATTAGTTTATAATTAGTTTTTACTTAGCCGCTTTAATATATGCAAGTATGACTTTTTTGCTTTGAGTTTTTGTTTCACTCTTTTAAGTCTTTTGCATGCTTGATTTTTGAGGTTTTTGTTTTACCTCTGAGTTTTTGCATAAGTATGTTGAAATTGCTCATACCTTTTCATAGTAGGTACAGTGTTGCATATAAAATGCGTGCCTTTTTGTAGTAGGCATTTGTTTATAAAAGAGGGCCCTTTTTGATCGACACTTAATGAAGAAGACGTCTCAACTTCATAATGGTGTAATAATGCAATAGAGTGATAGGATTTTTTCACATGTTTAAGAATGTTTCTGAAGAAAGTTTTTGTTTATACTTTCACAACATTTTACATGTGTTTGGTTATCGTCTAAAACTCATGTTGCAACTGTTTTCTTTTAACAGATTTGATATACACTTATATTTCATAACTATTTTTCGTATGCAATAGTTTTTTTGGGTTAATACAAGAGAATAACTGTTTTTCGTTTGTAACAGTTTTTACAAAAGTTGGGTTTTTTTACCCATAACTGTTTTTGTTGATAACAATTTTCAATAATCACGAGGGAAATGCTTTTTCCATCCGTAACTGTTTTATTTGATAACAGTTTTTCAACTAAGTACAAGATTTTGATCTTTCTTCCGTAACTGTTTTATATGATAACAGTTTTCTATATGAGTACAAAGATTTCGTAACTGTTTTCGGTTACAACAGTTTTTGAATGAGTACAATGATGATGATCTTTTATGCACAACTGTTTTTGGTTACAACATTTTTCATTTGAATAAATACAAAGATGTGCATTTCTTCCTCGTAGCTAATATTTTGCCTTTTAACCTGAACATGTTCGAAGGTTTTCTGGATCATGCTTTGTGTTTGAGTCTTTGGCTCTTTCGATTTTGCTCGTATGACTTGACTTGTTGGGTAGATGGATCTTTAGGCTTGAGCTTTGACTTTTTGATAGTCTTATTTGCTTCGTCTTAGCCTTCCATACTGTATAGTCCCCCAAGTGTTTGAGCTTTGAAGAATGAAATCTCGAGCACTTGACTATTCCTTCCTTGTGGTCCTTTTCCTGAAAAGGAAAAATATACGGGACTAGAAGGTATATAGTTTTTAGATGATGACTAATTAACCCTTTAAAACGTCCATCAGAAAGTGTAACCCTAGACCAGGAATTGAATTTTTTCCTCACGTCTTTGCAGGTCTAATATCATTATCTTATGATGGGTTAGCTTTATGCCTATCATCTAAAAAGGTTAGTAAAATTTAAATTTTCAAGATAAAATGGAACGTGTGAAACCTGACCAGGGGTATTCCTTTTTCTTAGAAGTAGTACTTCTTCAAATGGATGACATTCCAGCTTGTTGGTAGGATTCTGCCGTCCATAGCTTCCAGCTCGTAAGCGCCCTTCCCAGCTATGCCTCGGACTTTGTAGGGTCCTTCCCAGTTTGGACTTAGCTTTCCTGCACCTGCTTCTTTCGTTGATTGAAAGACTTTTTTAAGAACAAAGTCCCCAATCTTGAAGTATCTGAGGCGAGCTTTACGGTTGTAATAACGCTCTATGATTTGTTTCTGAGCTGCCATCCGTATTAATGCGGTTTCTCTTCTTTGTTCGAGTAAGTCCAGATTAATGCTCAACTCATCGTTGTTTTCATCCTCCGTGACTGTTGTAAACCTTATGCTTGGTTCTCCAATCTCCACGGGTATTAAAGGTTCTGAGCCATAGACAAGTGCGAACAGAGTTTCTTCCGTGGCTATTTTTGAAGTTGTTTTGTATGCCCATAATACCGCTGGTAACTCATCAGGCCAATTTCCTTTGGCTTTTTCTAGCTGCTTCTTTAGATTGTTGATGATGACTTTATTCATTGACTCAGCTTGATCGTTAGCCACGGGGTGATATGGCGTTGAAGTAATCCGTTTGATTTGCCAGCTTTTGAAGAATTCCGTGATTTGCGAGCCTGTGAATTGTGGGCCATTATCACACACGATCTCCTTCGGTATTCCAAAGCGGCATATTATGTTTTGCCATAAGAAGCTTTTAACTTCCTTTTCTTGCACCTGTTTGAAAGCTTCTGCCTCTACCCATTTTGTAAAATAGTCGGTTAGAACGAGTAAAAACCATACTTGTCCTTTAGTTGTGGGAAGAGGTCCTAATATGTCCATACCCCACTTCATGAAGGGCCATGGGGATATTATTGGATGCAATAATTCCGCGGGTCGATGCATGTTATTAGCAAACCTTTGACATCTGTCGCATTTGGATACAAAGTTCTCAGCTTCTTCTTCCATCTTAGGCCAATAGTACCCAACTCTGATTAGGGTTTTTACTAAGGATCTCGTTTCTGCGTGATTTTCACAGTGTCCTTCGTGGACTTCTTTCATCCCAAACTCCGTTTGGTTTGGTTTGAGGCATTTTGCTAGGGGACCTCCGAACATCTTGCGATATAATGAGTTGTGAATGAGGCAGTACCGTGCAGCTTTGCGACGAAGTGCTTGAGCTACTTTTTTGTCTTCAAGTACGGTGCCATTCTGCAAAAAATTTAAGATTTCGTTTCTCTAATCCCAGGTTAAATTGTTTAAAGTTACCTCATTTCTGTCTTGATTGATCGCTGAATGGAATAGATGAACGACAATTGCATTGTCTTTGTTTGTTACTTCCGTGACTTCTGCGAGGTTTGCTAATGTATCTGCTTCTGCATTTTCCTCTCTAGGTATTTGTATTACCTTCCACGTTTTGAATTATCTCACGAGTTCTCGTGCCTTTTCCAGATAATGTTGCATCCGAGTCTCTTGAGCGATGTAAGTACCCTGCATTTGATTTACCACCAGATGGGAGTCACTTTTTATTGTGATTTGCTCGATTGAGAGTTCTCGTGCCAGTTCTAGTCAGCCTCTCCCCTTCCTTCGACTTTGATAGCAGCGGGGGTTTTGATAGATAAGCTTTCAGATCTTTGAGATCCTGTTGACATTCTTCAGTCCGTTCGAATTAATCTTGCTTTTTGAGGACTGAAAAGAATTTAAAACTTTTCTCGGAAGACCTGGAAATAAATCTTCCCAAAGCTGCAATTCTTCCCGTTAGTCTTTGAACTTCTTTTTTATTTGTTAGTATATCAAGTATTTCTTCTATATCTTTAATTTGAGCAGGATTTACCTCTATTCCCCTGTTTGATACAAGAAAACCCTAAAATTTACATGATTCTACGCCAAAAGCGCATTTTTCTGGATTCAGCTTCATATTATACTTGCGTAAAATTTCGAAGGTAATAGAGAGGTGCTGGAAATGGTCTTCCGCCCGTGTTGATTTTACCAATATGTCATCGATGTAAACTTCCATCATTTTTCCCAGATGTTCCTGGAACATCTTGGTCACTAGCCTTTGATACGTGGCTCCAGCGTTTTTTAAGCCAAAAGGCATGACTTTATAACAATAAGTCCCCATGTTCGTAATAAAAGAGGTTTTTTCCTCGTCTGAGGGATCCATTTTAATCTGATTATAACCAGAATACACATCTAGAAATCTTAACAATTCATGACCTGCGGTGGCATCAATCATTTGATCTATATGTGGTAATGAGAATGAATCTTTGGGGCATGCTTTATTTAAGTCAGTATAATCTACGCATACTCTCCATTTTCCATTCTTTTTAGGTACTACCACAGTGTTAGCTAGCCAGTTAGGGTACGTTACCTCTCGTATCGAACCAATTTTCAAGAGTTTCTGTACCTCTTCGTCAATCACTTGGTTCTTGAATGGTCCTTGCTTTCTTTCTTCTGCTTAACAGGTACGAAGGATGGATCTTCATTTAGTTTATGAGTCATCACTTCTGGTGGGATACCTATCATATCTGAGTGGGACCACGCAAAGCAATCTGCGTTAGCCTTTAAATAATCAATTAACTTACCTCTTTGACTGGGGCTCAGCCTCGTGCCTATATGCACTTTTTGTTCAGGTTTTTGTTCAAACAATGGAACAACTTCGAGCTCTTCCGTAGTTGTTTTGATGTGCTCGTCTTCCTCCATTTCTTGGATGAAGTCCGGTCTGGAGTCTATGTCCGCGTGATTCAATGCATCTTCCGTGGTGACTTGATCCTTCTCGTGGGTATCTCCTTCCGTATCTGTTTGAACACTTACTTCTTTTGAACCTGTTCGGTCAGTAACTTTTTCCGTACCTTTTTGGCCGGTAACATCTGTCTGGGAGATTTCCCTATCTTTTGGTTCTTCCGTCTCTACTTTTTTGTTATAATGCACCACATAATTTATATTTCTAGAGGTCTGTTGATCACCTCTAATCAGTTTGATTCCCCATTCTGAAGGGAATTTAATTACCTGATGTAAGGTGGACGATACTACTTTCATGTCGTGGATCCAGGGCCTTCCCATGATTACGTTATAAGCCATGTCAGTATCAACGACTTGGAATTTGGTGTTTTTAATTAATCCCTCGGCATAAGTGCTAAGTTCGATTTCTCCTTTGATTATCACTGTAGAGTTGTCAAACCCTGATATGGCTCGTGCCTTTGGGATCACCTGATTTCCCAGGAGCATTTCTTTCACGACTCTTAGCAAGATGATGTTAACTGAACTACCTGGATCAATCAACACTCTTTTAACGTTAGTTTCATGAATGAGTAAAGATATTACCAGAGCATCGTTGTGGGGGAGCATTAGTCCGCACAAATATACATCATCAAAAGTTATATCATCTACGTCTGGATATTCTCGAACCCGCTTTTCGTGTGTAATTGTGATTTTCGAGGCTACTTTTCAAACTATTCCGTTTACTTCCTCTCCTCCATGTATCACATTGACGGTTCTTTTTGGAGATGGAGGCTTCGGGGGCTCCTGCATGTTCTTCATGTATGCCTGCTTACCTTTATCACTAAACAATTCTGTTAAATAGCCCTGTTTCAATAATTGTTCTATTTCACCTTGTAAAAACCTGCAATCCGCAGTCTTGTGTCCATGATCATTATGGAATTCGCACCAGAAATCTGGATTCCTTTTATTTGGGTTTGACCTTATTTCTTTAGGCCATCGAACCTTATCTCCCATGTTTCTTAATATCCAAATGCGACAGATGTCAAAGGGCTACACAAAACCCTTAGAGTCTATTCCTCCCATCTCTGTTCCCTTCAACGAGGACGATGAGGATGAAATGGTCCTCAATGCCCGTTTCAAGCTTTGTAAGCAAGCGGCAACTCCGGAGTCATCCACCAAGCATCCCTCCATTTGGTTGCAAAGAAATAGGCTCTTGAATCTGCCCTGGAAAAGAGCAAAGCGGCAACTCCGGAGTCATCCACCAAGCATCCCTCCATTCGGTTGCAAAGAAATAGGCTCTTGAATCTGCCCTGGAAAAGAGCAAGAAAAGCCTTAAAAAGAAGACTGATGAAGCAAGGGAAAGTAGTGGAAGATGAAGCAAGGGGAAAGTAGTGGCAGATGAGAATATTCATGTGGTTGAAGTGGATGAGGATGCAGAAGAGGAACCAAGTTCCTTAGTAAGAATATCATCCAAACCTCAGAAGTCTGTGGTTGTAACTTCTGAAGAAGCTGTGAAAACACAATGTGTAACACCTGTGAAAAGTTGTGGCAAGATCAAACGGGTTGTAGTTGATGAAGTAGTTACCAAGGAATTGGCTAAAGACATGTCTGTGGGAGTTGAGTGTACCAAAAGGAAGTTTGTTAAAATATTGGGGAAGAGAAAAAGGGAAAATGTTGGGGGACCAGGTTCGCTGAAGACAATACCTAGTGATAATGGAATTTGGCAAGAGAAATTGTGAAGTCAAAAGGTGTTGTGGGGTCAGATGTTTGACCCAGAAATATCCGAGATGGCCGGGATGCGGCAGATTATGGAAATTGTGGAGTTCCAGAAGTGGGATTTTTTACCACTTGTTTAATGTGGATGTGCCAAAGGTGTATGAAGATGTCGTGCAGAACTTTTATGCCTCTTTCTTCACTACTGCAGGACATCATATCTATGTTTTGGTTAATGGGGTCGATATAGTGTTTGATGATGATGCTTTGGGGAAGGCACTCCAGGTTCCATCTGAGGGGATGTCTACTGTCAAGAGTGCTTGTACGGGAGACTTTAGGAGGGCCATTGTGAAAGAAGGGACGATCCAGCAGGGGGAACGGGTCCATAAGAAAGCACTTCTCCCAACTTACCAGCTTCTCTTTGAGCTGGTTAACAAAGTGCTCTTACCCTATGCTGAGAGAAGGTCCATTGCCTCTAGGTATGATTTGGTGTTAATGGAGCCCCTTGATTCATTCAAGCCTATCAATTTGCCCGCAATCATGCTATAGCATATGCAGAAAAGTGGTGAATTTCAAAGAAGGAAATCATGGGCTCCCGTATGGTTTCCTACTTACTCGTGTGCTTTAATTCTACAAGGTGCCTCTGGAAAACCCACGAGTAGGAACCCGTAAGCAAACCTTTTCAAAGACAACTTTGGAGGAGTGTGAATGTTTAGAGAAGGCTGGAAGTAGCACTTCGACTATCTCTCAACTAATCAACGTTCAGAATGCTGCAAATGAAATGATCAGGAGGTTGAAGGCTCAGAATACTATACTGGAGACTCAGCTGAGTCAAGATGTTGGGGCACCTGGTTCTGTTGATTCTTCTAATGAGGATGTTGCCCGCTTGACCAAGGAAAACACTGATCTTAGGCAGCAGATGGAGAACCTGCGGGAGAAACTTCTCGAGGAACAAATATCTGCAAACACCCGCATGGACCTGGTTCTCAAAACTCTGGTTGCCTCCTCCTTCAAGCCTTCCTCTTCTAGTGCCCCCTAGGTTCTCGTCAGTGTCCAGTCTTCTTATGTTTCTGATGATTGTGGTTGGTGGTTTTTTTTTTTTTTTTTTTTGTGTGTTGGCATATTGGATTTCACCGTACCGCTCATGTTGCAACAGTCCAATCATGTCTTTGCTTTCATAGCAAAGACTTCTATGTTTTAAATGGCTTTTGTTATTAATGAATCAACTTCCTTATGTTAAGTATGATGCTTGTTTCCTTTTCTCTCTGTTTTCTATCATGTTGTGTGCACACATGAGGCATGAGATAGCTGTGTTAGACTTCTTTATGATTTTTGTCTATTTGTGACTTTTTATGATGCCAAAAGGGGAAAGATAATTGATGGAAGGGATTAAAGGGGAACAACATGGGTTCCTGGTACTTTATCTGGTTAAGTTAGACTCTATACCTGGTCATCAATTTCAAAAGTTTGTCATCATCAAAAAGGGGTAAATTGATGGGTTAATCATATGTTTTGATGATCTAACAAACTTTCTATAAAGAACCAGATAAAGGACCTGATGCGTATCTGGTATAACTAGTCTGCATGAACTTAAAGAAATCTGGGCAGTGTACGCGGGGACTCACAAGGAACAGTTTAGGGACCTGATCCCTTGACATTCCCCTGATAGAAGTACAAATCAACTCTACAGATGGACAGCAGTGACAGAGAGTGACTGCCTGCAACTGTGCACGATGTAGTGCAGAAACAGTGCAGCAGTCACTTCCCATTGGTTGTAGTGTGTACCAACTAAGTATGGACATCATTCTTGGAATGTCTTTGAAGTATAATATCTTGGTGCAAGACAAACAAGATATTCACTTGAGCATTTACTAACATTCTCTCAAGCATTGAAGATCTGCTCTTGCATTGAAGGCTCAAGTGTATCAAGAACAAGAAGACAACTCCACTAGAACGAACCAGTTTCATTACGTGTTCTTATGTGTTCTTAGTTGAGTTGTAATCTTTTGTTTTGCTTTCTATTGTTTCCTATCTTTCTTTTTAGAAGCTTTATTTTAGGAAACCCAAAATCATAAATTATCGTGTTTGTGTTGTGACTAGTATTAGTCATAAGTTAAAGTCTTTGTAACTAGTGAGTAACAAGGTGGCTTGTAATAAGTGTATTACAAGTTAGTGTGTTGAAGTCTTTGTAAGAGAGTCATTACAAAATGTCTTGTAATAGTTGAGGTTACAAGTTAGTGAAGTTGAAATCCTACCAATGTAGGTCGTGGTTTTTGTCCCCTTGAGTTAGGATTTTTCCACGTAAAAAATCATGTGCCTCTCTTACTTATTGTCTTTATAGATAAATCATAGGGAACTGGTAAACGATCAGGCCTCTTTACAAGTGGTGGACTCATATAAACTATCAGAGGCCAAAACTAACTTAAACAGGAGCCAAACTTGCACAGGCCAGGGACTCAACAGAAGTGCTGACAACGCTGCAGCAGAAGCCTTTCCGCTGGGGCGGAATTCTTAGAGCGGCCGCGGAATAAGATTTAGAGAGATGCATTTTGGCCTAATTGAGACCGCTTACAACGCAATAATTACACGGCAGCGAAACCTAAAGTGCGGTCGCGGTGGGAAATCCGCTGAGAGCAGAATGTCAAGTTCAGAGAGTTGTAAAAAATGGTCCTTCACAAAAGCGCAGTCAGCATTAAAATTCCGTTGTCGCGCTATCCGGTTCCGTTGGGGCGCTCAAGATTCTGCTGGGAGCGAAAACACGGTTTAGAGAAGTGCCAGTTAAAGAAGTGTGGTCTGCGCTCATAATTGCGCGGTCGCGAAAGCTGTTCCGCTAGGGCGTCTGGTTTTCTGCTGACGCGAAACCTCCGTAGGGGCATTTTTGTCCAGTAATTTCAGTTGTATATAAATACTTCTTTTTCTCATTTTTAGCGTATCTGATGTTTTAGGGAGCTCGTGGATAGCAGCTTTTTACCTTTTTGAGTAACTTTAGAATAGATTTCACTCTTAATTTTAGATTTTATCTTTGTATTTGACATTTTATGGCTTTAATTTTATCTACTATTTTGATTTCTTCCATGAATATGAGTAGCTAGACCCATTAGCTAGGGTTGTGACCCAACCCTAGTGTGGGTATCTAATGGGTCTTTAATTTTAGGGTTTACTTGTTATTGGGTCAGTGGTATTTAGCATATTTCATGCTTAATCTATTAAATTAGTGGTTGCAAACACTGATTCATGCCTTTTTTTACTAGGGTTGTTCTTGAGAAAGATGACCCAAGTCTAGGTAAAATAGGCTAACAAGGTATTGGGATGAATTAAAGAGATTGATAGCCCCAATTAAAGGGTAGAAACTAGAGATAGTAATACCCGACTTGAGTCAATTTCACTTGCTTTGTTGAAACACCCAATTAGGCTTGAGAAAGCCAATTTGGGAAAAGTCACCAAAACTATCGAGAGGTATAGAGTGAGTAATTGAGTGTGAGGTTATATCACGAGCCCATAACCAACAAGTTTATCCTAGATTTTAGATCGCGTTAGGTACTCGCCTAGGTGTAAGTTGCATCCCTAGAGCCCTGTATAACTTGATAAAACCTTCACAAAAATATTGTATCTAGCTTGTTAGTAGCAATCTTTAGTATTAAAACTAGTATAGAATCAAAACAACTTATGTTTAGAAGAGTAATTAAGAACAATACACATTGCTAAGTCGAATAGGAACTCAACTCAAATCATCTAACTCCCTGTGGATTTTGATCCCGATCCTATCAGGTAAAAGCTACATCGACCCCGCCTTGTCATTCTATAAAGGTATGGGTAAGAGCTCGATCAAGGGGGTGTTACGAGTGATTTTGAGGTATGCCCGAGGGGCTATTTGTGAGCGACTGTGACGCTTGCCCGAGGGGTTGTGTATGTGTGATGTTTTGCCCGAGGGGCTGTGTATGTGTGATGTTTTTCCCGAGGGGTTGTTTATGATTTCATCATTTCCACTATCTTTTGGTTTGAGTCTCTGTTGAACTGTTGAAAATATCTTTAAATGATTTTTCACCGAGATTATTTGACTCAAACACTGATTTGAAAGCATGTTGTATATTACCGAGATTTCATTATGTGGATTTTAGGTGTTTTACTGCTCGTCACTACTGCTCAGCCTTTATTTATGGTTGTTACTTACTGAGTTGGCGTACTCACATTACTCCCTACACCTTGTGTGTAGATCCAGGTGTTACTGGACGTGCTAGCGAGTGTTGATTTTATCCGTCGCGGATCTATTGGAGTTAGCAAGGTAGTTGCATGTCAGTTGCAGCCCTGCTCTTCTCCCTCCTATCTTCCTATATATGTTTTTAGTTATTTTTAGACTGTATGGGCCTTAGTATTATCAGACAGATATTGTATATGCTCATGACTAGTGACACCCGATGTCAGGCCTTTATTTTCGCATTTTCTTTGATTGAATTTCTTGTGAAAAACTTATCGTTAAATAGCTTGAAAGTTATTTTTTAAATGAGATATTGCGTCATTTTTGGTAAAGAGTCGGGTGGCCTAGTACTTCGATAGGTTCCATCACGACTTGGTAGTTTGGGTCGTGACAAGTTGGTATTAGAGCCTAGGTTACATAGGTCTCACAAGTCATGAGCAAGTTTAGTAAAGTCTTGCGGATCGGTACGGAGACGTCTGTACTTATCTTCGAGAGGCCGTAGAACCCTTAGGAAAAATGTCACATTCTTGAATTCTTGTCGTGCAAATCACTTGACTCAACTTGAAGCGTAACTCTTTGAATTCATTCGTATGCGCACATGAGCGCTCGGTATCAGAAGTTTATCTACGGCTTGTGATTTCCATGATTGAGGTACGAGATGTGATTTTGGTGTGTTGATGATAGGCTAGTCTAGAGGACTTGAGGTCGGGTCTTGTCTGTGGCTTGAGTACTGAGATTTTGATTGTGTGAGCACGTGCATTTGAGGGTTTATATGTCTGTTGTGTCCTTATTGGTGGGATTTTGTGAATGGATGACTATGTGGTGAGTATGATATGATGGTGAGATGTGTTCAAATTGCTAGAATGTGACGTAAGAGTTTGCTGGAAATGTATCAAGGACTATTGGGTGTTTGACTTGCGTCTTGATTTGACGTATGGCCTCGAGTTATGGGGGCATTGAAGGACCTTTCACGTAGTTTTGTTGTGGAGTGAAGTAGATCTTCATGTTGTGTTATGAGTTCAGACTCAGGGGGGATAAATTGATTGTGTAATAGCTATGATTATGGATGAGTGTAGAGAGATATCAGTTTAAGGCTAAACGGGTGGAGCTATCTCCTGCGGGGTGTCCTAAGGTTGTGTGATCTTTATGTTGTTTCGTAGCGAGTTCTCTTTCACCAGTAAATGATATATGTTGCAATTTGAGATTGGATCGCTTGTGGAAGTTGGGATGACTATTACAAAGGTGAGTGCGAGATTTGCTGATGATTCAAAGTATTAGATGGTTTTCATTACAGGAGCTCAGGAAGGATTTAGTTGAATCCCACTGCGGTATTATGGCAGTATTGGAGTATGGGCATTGTGAATTATTGTGTGTTTTGGTTTATGACCTTGAGCCAAGTAGGGGAGTCTGTTATCGATGAGTTGATTGCACGATTATGTGTTGTATTGGTTTCAGTCGGGGTATACTAGTGAGTCAGTTATGACTGCAGGCGTTGAGAGTGAGGATGACTAGAGTAAGGGAATTTATGGATACATGTTGTACTTCGCTCTATAAGTATATGGAAGTCAAGGAATAATTGAGTGGCTAGTTGTGGAGGATGTAGTGTGCGTGGAGTAGAAGATTGATCGGTTGCTTAGAAGTGTGGATTACCTACGGTGTTGGTGTGCAAATGGGGAACAGGTCATTCGGTCTGTTTGAACAGTTTAATTGATATTGCATAGAGTGGATGACTCTCAATAATGGTTCTGATGGATTCAAGATTTATATGTAAAAATTAGGAATCTTCAGGATGTGTATTCGACTAGAAATTGAGATTTACATTGGAAGGCGTCAAGATTTGTGGTATTTCTATATCGTTGTGGATTCTACATTTCGGTATCAGGAAAGGGAAAGAATAGCTTAAATTTATAGGAAGTCTCTTCAGAGTAAATATTTGAGTTGTGGTACTGTTGGGGTGCTTAAGAGAACATTCGGCGGCTTATGAGCCTTAGGGCGGCGTGGTTTGTACTAGGGTCTCGCGTGGTGAGTTTTGGTTGAGTATTTTAATATTAAGTCAAGGAGAAGAATCAATTTGAAGGTAATTCAGGAGGAACTGGGAGAAATAGGACAGCTTGGTAATAGGTTGGATCGACATAATAATGAGTAAGATCGGTTCTTTGGGTTCTTATGATGTGGTAAGGATTCCACGTGTGATTTGTGGAAATGTTCTTGGGTTTTGGCGACCTGCGTAGCTTGGTTTAGTTAGAGGGATTTAGTCATGACGGTTAGTTAGGTGCAAATGGGTTTTGGAGAGTTCTTGATGGTCTCTACCATGGTTTGAGGTGTATATTTTCTACTGGTGCGTGGAACATGTGGCGTATTGTAATTTTCTCCAGAATGAAATCAAATGGAAAGTTCTTAGCTAATTGAGTATGTAGTTGTTTGCGACTCAGAGTGGATTTTGAGATTTGTCGTATCTTTCATATGATGGCATAACGGGTGTGATGGGTGGTGTAGTGTGGAGATTTGCAAGTGCAAGGTCACGATGCGATTTGAAAGGAAGGTCCTTAATTATTGGGCAGCATGGACGATCTCAAATGACCAGATAGATGATATTACTTCGAGATATGGCTTGATGAAGGTGTAAGTTTTAGAAAGGGCACCGTGTTTTGATTTATGGATACTTCAGTGGTGTGGCGGCACTCTCCTAGTTGGTCGGCTACGGATATTCAACTTTTGCTTTGTAACACATATGGATTGTAGGGTTATTCCTCGTGGTATGATCATGTATGGGATAAGTATTAGACATTCAGGCGATGGAGTTGAGATCAGGTATAGTGATTCATGTGCTTTATGGATTTGGAGACTGGAACTCAATGAGTAGATGATATCATAGTTGTGGGATGGGAAGACATAGCCAAGGTTATTCAGAGGTTAGTATGTGTTGTGATTCAGTCATTGTGGGCCTTCGGAGGGTTATTTGTCTATTGTGGATGACCAGATTGCTTTGGAGTTCATTAGTAGGCCCAATTGGGATAGGTGTTCTGCGTCGAGTCGGATTGGTTGGCTCCGTAGTGCTATTGTTGAGAGACGTGACATTCAGTTATTGTTGGTCTTATTTGTGTTCTAGAATGATTTATGAATTACTCTTTCATGCTACCAGGAGTTGGGATTTGTTGATTTTAGGAACATATGGTGCGGTTCTATTGTGGTCTTATAACGGAATTTGAGTGAGATGAGTATGGGTATTGCATGATTGAGGCATATTGGTTATGTTCTTTCGGGCTTCGTGTGACATTGTATCGTCTGATTCTCTGTGGTTATGGTAATGCACTTTGAGTACTTGGCATCGAATTTTGCGCGGTTATTGATTTTGAGCAAGGCAGAGTAAGGTATATAAAATGGACTGGCGTTTGGATGGGGTCACGCATTGCAGTGAAGTATGTTGAGATATGATCCTTGTGTGTTATATTTGTGTGTTTTGGGTCTGCGGTGTGTGGGGAGTTCTTTGCATTGCGTTGGGGTGATACTCGTTGATCTCGCAGGACAGTTCTCTTGTTTGACGTCGTTTTTCATGTTTGGGTTCATTTGGAATGTTGCTTATTTGTGCACGGACTGCATGGGTTGTGGCTTTAAGTTGTATTGATGTGTCACGTCCCTAGAGTGGTTGAGTTGGATGAGATGAGGTCATCGGACCTAGAGTGGGTGTTATCGGATCTGGTTGCGGTATAGTTGGGAGGATATTGATGTTGATCGGCTTAGAAATTTTGCTATAGTTCTTTTCGAAGGAGAGGGAGTTTCAGCACTTGTTGATCCGATGAATGGTTATGAATTTCTGCGTGTTTCTTTCCTCATTGGCAGTATATGAAGATGTTAGAACGAGTCTCTGTATGACAATAGGTTTATCACCAGAATTGGGTTGTTTTGAGCAGCCACTATGATCATAAATCATCACTAGGAGTGTTTGAGTTATGTGGGATATCATGTGATTCCATATTGAGTTATGGCTATGGTTGGATACAGCTTCTTCAAGCTTACACAGTATGTAGATGCGAGATTCTGATCGTATAGAAATTTTGGATGTGGAAGTTTGGATTCTAAGGCTTGGGCTAGGTTGGATGAAGGAATTTCAGTTTTGTTGTGTTATCAGACCTATATGGGAGGAGGTGTATATATGTGTTTGGATGGTTTGAGTCGGGTGGAGCTAGGCTCTTGGGTACGGACTTCGTTCAGGATGCTTTAGATAAGGTGAAATTAATTCAAGAGTGGCTTCGCACGGCGCAGTCTAGGCAAAAGAGCTATGAGGACAGAAAGGTCCATGATGTGTCATTTATGGTTGGGGAGAAGGTCTTGCTGAAGGTATCATCCATGAAGGATGTTATGAGGTTTGGGAAGAAGGGTAAGTTGAGACCCCGGTTCATTGGGCCTTTTGAGGTGCTTCAAAGGATAGGGGAGGTGGCTTATAAGCTTGCCTTGCCACCTAGTTTGTCGAGTGTGCATCCGGTATTTCATGTTTTCATGCTTCAGAAGTATGCTAGTAATCCGTCCCATGTTTTTGGACTTCAGCACGGTTCAGTTGGAGGGGGATATGACTTATGATATGGAGCCGGTGGCTATTTTGGATCGGCAGGTACGAAGGTTGAGGTCAAAGGACATAGCTTCAGTGAAGGTGTAGTGGAGAGGGCAGCATGTGGAGGAGGCCACTTGGGAGACCGAGTGGGAGATGCGGAGCACATATCCACACTTATTTGAGACTCCAGGTATGTTTCTATACTCGTTCGAGGACGAACGTTTGTTTAAGAGGGGGAGGATGTAATGACCCGGCCGGTCGTTTTGAGAGTTATAGCCATGTTTCCCCCATGTCTGCTTTTTTATGTGTTATTCAGCTTTAATGTGTTGTATCGGGTTGTTTAGTCCGAGTCTGGAGTGGTCTCTGAGTGGAATGAGACACTTAGTCTCTTATATAGAAGTTTAAGTTGGAAAAGTCAACTGGATATTGACTTATGAGTAAACGTTCTCGGAATTGGATTTTTATGGTTCAGATAGCTCATTTAGGTGATTTTGGACTTAGGAGCGTGTCCGGAATGTAATTTGGAGGCCCGTGGTAGAATTAGGCTTGAATTGGCGAAATTTGAAAATTTGGAGATTTTCGGTCGGCAGTGAAAAATTTGACATCGGAGTCGGAATGGAATACCGGAAGTTGGAGTAGATCCGTAAGGCCATTTGTGACTTGTGTGAAAATTTGGGGTTATTCGGACGAGGTTTGATAAGTTTCGGCATCGGTTATGGAAGTTTGAGGCATCAAGTCCATTATGCTTGAATTGGTGTGCGATTCATGTTTTTGTTATTGTTTGATGTGATTTGAGAACTCTATTGAGTTTGTATGGTATTTTAGGACTTGATGGTACCTTTTGTTGAGGTTCCGGAGGCCTCGGGTGTGTTTCGGGTGAGTTTGAGCGAGTCCGGGTATTATCGGAACTTTGATATTGTTCTGCTGCCTCGAAAATGCGGACCTCGGAAAAATTTCGCGGACCGCATAATTTTGGTCGCAGCCGCGCTCCAGGTAGGGTTCTGCAGACCCACTTGTCCGATTTCGGAAGCCTATATCTTCTGAACTACAAGGAAATTTGCGATGATTCAAAAGCGAATGATGTAGCCCTTCGTGTCTAATTTCCACAAAGAAAAGGAAATCATCATTTGGACATATGTAGAGAAAGTTATGGCCAAAATACTACAGTCTGGCAGTGCAGCCACCAAAAGTGCGGCCGTACCATTTGTTTCGCGACCACAGGAGCTGGGAGGCGCTGCCGCATTTGGAATTTCGCGGACGGCATAGTGGAGATCAGAGGGTGCATTATATAAATGGGGTTTAGGGCATTATTTCACATTTTGGACCTAAGGAGCTTGGTTTGTGGCGATGTTTTGTGGGTTTTTCAAGAAATTCATCGGGATAAGTGATTCTAACTCGGATTTGGTTAATAAAAAATGAATATATCAATGATCTCATCATTTGATTAGTACTTTGAGGTGGAAATTTGGGAAAATTGTAGAAACTTCATAAAATGAATTTTTAGGATTTGAATGTCGATTCGAAGTCGGATTTGAGTGAAACTAGTATGGTTGGACTCGTGAGTGAATGGGTGTTCGTAATTTGTAACTTTTACTCAATTTCGAGTCATGGGCCCAGGGGTCGGGTTTGAGCCAATTTCGGGATTTTGGTCTAATTTGATAGTTTTTCATATGGAATTCATTTTGTTAGCGTATTGATGGTAATATACTGATTTTGAATAGATTCGGAGCATTTGGAGGCCGAATCGAAGGGCAAGAGAATCTCGAAGTAGATATTTGACCGGTTTGAGGTAAGTAACGATTGTAAATCTAGTCGTTAGGGTATGAAACCCCGGATTTCGTATCATTTTACTATTTTGAGGTGACGCACATGCTAGGTGACGGGCGTGTGGGCGTGCACCGTTGGGGATTGTGACTTGGTTCGTTCCGTAGCAACTATAGAGTTGCATATTTTGTTGAAACTGTATAATATCTATGTGTTTTAGAAAGAGTTTCTGTAAATTGCGTTGAATGCCATGTTTGAGCCTTCTGCCAGTACTGTTGGACCCTCAAGGGCCTTTCTAATTATCCTCTCACTGTTTTTGATTGAAAATTTATACTCAGTAATGGTTATACTTGTTTACTGCATAACCCAGTCTTATTACTCTGTTTTGATGCATATAAATGTTGTTTTGGGTTGAGTTCCTTGTTTTTACTGAAATGCCCGAGTGGCTTGTGAGGTTTATGACTGAGTGAGGCCGAGGGCCCATTGTGATATATTGATATTATAGCACGTGAGTTGTTCGTGCAACACGTGAGTTGTTCGTGCAACACGTGAGTTGATATTATGGCATGTGAGTTGTCTGTGCAGATTAGCGCTTGGGCAGTAGGAGCCCCTCCGGAGTCTGAACACCCCCAGTGAGCGTAGGTACCTACTGAGTGCGAGTGCGAGTGCAAGTGCCAAGTGCCGAGTGTCGAGTGCTGAGTGACTGGGAGGCATGAGGGATGGTGAGGTATGCCCGAGGGGCTATTACGAGTGATTGTGAGGTATGCCGAGGGGCTGTTTGCGAGCGATTGTGAGGCTTTCCCGAGGGGCTGTGTATGAGTGAAATTTAGCCCGAGAGGTTGTTTATGATTTCATCATTTCCACTCACTTTTGCATTGAGCCTCTGTTGAACTTTTGAAAAATATCTTAAAATGATTTTTCACCGAAACTGGATTTTAAACGAGATGATTTGACTCAAACGCTGATTTAAAAACATGTTGTATATTACCGAGATTTCATGATCTGGATTTTAGGTATTTTACTGCTCGTCACTACTGCGCAACCTTTATTTATGATTGTTACTTACTGGGTTGGCGTACTTACGTTACTCCCTGCACCTTGTGTGCAGATCAAGGAGTTACTGGACGTGCTAGCGAGTGTTGATTTCATCCGTGGCGATTCTATTGGAGTTAGCAAGGTAGTTGCATGTCGATCGCAGCTCTGCTCTTTCCCTCCTATATTCCTATAGATGTTTTTAGTTATTTCTAAATTGTATTAGCCTTAGTATTATCAGACAGATATTGTAGATGCTCATGACTAGTGACACCCGATGTCGGACCTTTATTTTTGCATTTTCTTTGATTGAATTTCTTATGAAAAACTTGTCGTTAAATAGCTTGAAAGTTATTTTTGAAATGAGATATTGTGTCATTTTTGGTAAAGAGTCGGTTGGCCTAGTACTACGATAGGCGCCATCACGACTTGGTAGTTTGGGTCGTGACAGTCTTGTAGTCGTTGTTCCTTCCTGTGTGCCTCCCATTTTATTTCTTTTATTGTTATTGGCATTTCTCCCACATAGTTGGTACTGCTATATGTATGCACGGTGAGAAAGAGCTAAATGCGTGAAGGGTGTTGTCGTGCCAATTGATTTATTATATATATATATATATATATATATATATATATATATATATATATATATATCGGGTGAGAATGAAACAAGTTCACGAAGGTATTACCGTGCCATTCGATGTGATATGTTGCATATATTTCTCATACCAGGAAAGTTAAATAAGGTCTCACATGGTGACTTTTACTTGAAAGAATTATATTTGAAAGGTATTTGCTTGAAAGAATTTTATTCGTAAGATATTTATTTGAAGGATGTATATTCAGGATATATTTAATTGTACGGATTACATTCTAAAAAATTTTATTTGAAAAACTCATAGATAAAAGATGTATATTTTGAAAGACTTGATTAATTGATTGTACTTGTGTTTATTATTCGTTTCAGCAATATATATGGTGTTCCTGTTGCCTTGATGTTTATGTCACAAGTTGATTATTGTTGCCATCACTGCTATTTGTTTTCTATTGTTTTTGTATGCTATGTTACACAGGTTATTTGTCTAGTGAGTGTCTTGACTGTACCTCGTCACTACTCCACCGAGTTTAGTCTTGATACTTACTTGGCATACTTATACTACACTTCTGCATATTTTTGTAAAACACCAGGTATTGGAGATATCAGATTCGGGCAGAGATTAGAGTGTGATCGCAAAGATTCAAGGTAGGACTGCTTGGTCGTCGCAGTCCCTTGGAGTCTTTTTATTATATTGTACTATCAACTCTTATTCGAATAGTATTGTATATTCGATCCTTGAGCTCATTGCATGTATTCAGTTAGAGTTTGTGACTCTGTATTATCAGTCTTGGGAGGTGGTTATAATTATATGTTTTAAAAAAATTGACTCGAAATGAAATTGTAATCGACTTACCTTGTCTTAGAGACTAAGTGTCATCACGATGCCAGTGGTGGAATTTTGGGTCGTGACATAGACACTCTATAGCAATGTGTGACCTGAAAAGCCTCAAAGTTTATCATGATTTTCCGATTTTCCTCTATGATGTGTCTGAACTTCTAAGGAGGTTTTATCTTTCCGTTAACCCAGTTGACCACCAACAAAGAATCTAATTCAACACAGATCTTGCTAACGCTTGGTTCCTTGCACCATTAAGACCAACAAACAAAGCTAAAGATTCTGCAGCATTATTACTCTGGATACCAAAAGGAGTTGCAAATGCAGCTATCACCTCCCCTTGGAGGTGCGCCGGCGGCGAGCAGAACCAAGGTTATTAGATACCTCAGGCCAGAACCACACGTGCAAGTTTCCTTTCGGAACCATGCTTTCTATAGCTAACATGTATTCAGTCCAGCGGGAACGTGCAGCGCAAACTGTCCCCTAATAACCACTCCACCACCACTAGATAGTTTCCTTTAGAGCATCTATCAATATTAAGTTTAGGCGTACTAGGTCGAGGGAGTTTCCAGGTGGCGCTGATGATATTTAGTTTTGGCTTAGCCGTTTAACAAATGTACAAAAGTTTATTCTAATTTGTGGCTACAAATGAACTGCTTGTGAATAAGAATTGTGGCATCTTGACAAATCGAATGTGCTACCTTAGGGATGTAGATACTTTCTTCATCATACATTTCTTTGCATCTTGTCTTCCGGATGCAATTCTTGCTGAGATTTCTTCTTTTCTGAAAATATGTTCCACATCCTCACTCATAGGGTTATCACAACAGTCACATCTAGAGATAAAGGGTAGCCACCCGGGTTACATAGATACTATATACAGTCAAAACTCTCAATAACAACACTTTCGTAAAAGCAAAGCTTTTTCGAAACTAAGTTTTATGTTATGTTATAATATATGTTCTCTATAACAACACTTTTCTATAACATCCAAAAATATTCTGAACAAATGAGGCTACTATAGAGAGCTTTGACTAACGGTCTATAACCAATTGGTGGTAGTTGAACTCACACTACTAGAAATTCTGCAAAAACCGACCAAAGTAGGTCGGTTTTTCAAAATAATTTTTATTTTTATTTTCTTTACGAAACCGACAAAATTTGGTCGTTTTCTTTGGCGCAAAAATGCGGGAAACTATTTTTGAGCCCCGCAAAATTTATTTTTCAAGAAACCGACCAACTTTGGTCGGTTTTTCAATTAAAAAAAATAAAAATTAATATTAAAAAAATGATCAAAATTGGTCGGTCAATTCGGCCGGTCTTTTTAAAAAACCCGACCAACTTTGATCGGTAATTTATTTTTTAATAATACCGACCAACTTTGGTCGGTTATCTTCGTGTGAAAATACAATTAAAGAGTACAAATCAAATAAAAGACAATCTTAAAACAAAATGCACCAATGGTCTAGTGGTAGAATAGTATTCTACCAGTACAGACCTTGGTTCGATTCCCAGATGGTGAATCTTTTGATTATATAATTAAAATACCGATCAACTTTGGTCGAGATTTTTTTTGTAATATTTCTTTTTAATTTAATTGACTAACCAACTTTGGTCGGTAATTTCCGACCAACTTTGGTCGGTAATTTCCGACCAACTTTGGTCGGTATTCCGTTCCGACCGTCAAAATACCGTCCACATGTAAATACTCACATTTTGATCGGTAATTGGCCATAACCGATTAACTTTGAACAATTCTTTTGATCAGTTTTTAGCGGATTTCTAATAGTATCAAAAGGGGTTGAGCATGAAGCTTGCATTAAACAAATTCAATATCCAAATTGGAAGAGAAAGTTAGCAGCCATATTAGGACGAGCTCAGGATTCAACTATTGAGATGCCTTTCGTGGCCTAGGTCGTGACAAGATATTTTAAATTTTGCCACCACGTCTCAAACATGAAAAGAAATAATTACCTTTGTGTGCATTTTTTCTTTTTAGTTTAAACTAGTATAAATATAAATGTGATATTTGAGGAGAGCAAAACGTCTTTTTACCACAACAATGTTCCAAACAACTTTTTAAAATTAATAAAAATTTCCACCAGAAAACTTTTTCCTTGGAAAAATAGTTTAAGAATAGTCCAATAAAAACATTTCTAATAATGTTATTTTCCAGGCTACATTTTGGCGTTATCTATTTGTCTTGTAAAATACCATAGTAAATGCTCAGTTTGATGTAGATGGCTCATCCATTCTAATTGGGACCTCACAAAAGACCATACCAAACATGAAAATTAAAGAAAAAGTTACAATAGTCTCCTTTTTTGGCTATGTAAAAAAGTCATCCATATCTTCAAGATTAAGATACAAATAGTTCGAAGCTTGAATATGAGTGAATTATGGTTCGTTTAGACTATTTTAAGATCTTAGAAATAGGGGCATAGCTAAAATATTCGGTAAGGGGTCCTACGGTTTTTGCGTAGATCGATCATGTATTTATATTAGAAAATTTGTTAAATATGTATAAATATTTAACCGAATCGAATGACTAAAACAAGTTATGAATTCAATGGCAAGTTTAGAACTCATAAATTTCAAAATTCGGCTCCACCTCTACTTAATATGTTATAACCAAAGGTTAATCATAAAATTCCTCTCAAAATTATATACCTCAAAGTGTATTACTGGGTTGTTCTGAACTCAATAGTATTGAACCACCAATAATTTGTCTGTGTGAAAATAACCTAAAACTAATATGGAATCTTTACGCATTTAGTCAGACATATTTATTATTTTCTTTTAAACGTATACATATATTATATATGCATTATATATAATTATATACATATAATACATAAATTATATGTATCTTATATCTTTACTGGTTATTTTTAATTTAAGCAATTACATAGAATCTATTTTGATGAATTATTCTACTAATATTCTGAATCCGCCTCTTTTTGCGTCTACCGGTCATAACCTAAACTTCTTCGCCAAGAACCACCAATAATTTGAATTCACACTACATATATATGTTATAATTATGAAATCATATCATATCAACTCAAACTTTTTTCCTTTATTATAGACTGCTTTTCTATATAGGGGCCACTATTTTGACAAGACATAAACAAAACTCAATAAAACATTATTTTTCAAGGGGGCAAAAAAACAAGAACTTAAAGTAAAAAAGAAAAATATTACTGTAGCAAAGAGATCTGACACCACTGAATCACTGCATTTTGCCTGATTCATGAAATCAAGAATCACAAGAAATGAAGTTTCATCAAACATCCTTTGTGTTCACATATATATTCAAAATTTCAAAAGAAAAAGAAAAAAATAATAAAAACAAACAGCAGCAAACTTGAATTGTTTAATTATATATCTTTATGCAATTTACAAGAAGAAGAAAAAGATTAAGGACAAGGAAGAATTAAATTAAGAAATACAATTAGTGAAGGGGAATAATGGCTTTTGTTGCAATCTCACTTCTGAAAATTTAACAATATTACATCATTTTTCCTTCATAAAATTGATAAAAAAGAGGGGGGGGGGGGGGGGGGTGAAATAAGACAAGTTTACACAATATATCTACTTTTATTTATTAAACATTAATAGTAGAAACATAAGAGAATAAACTAATAATTTTCTCGTGTATAACATACATCAATTAATTTTTGTGACACAACAAAGAAGAAACTAACACATTCTTCACATACAACACAAGCAAGAAAAAAAGGAAATGAAAAGAATAATAACTATCATAACAATAATAATACTAACAAATTTTACCAACACCTCTTTTTGCAATAATATAAGCAAGATGCAAACAATTCATCTATTGGACTCTGGATTTGCACCACTAGGAACTTCATGAGCAGCCACACCATATCGTTGACTCGCCGTGCCCGTCCCACCGGCATTGACCGTGAAAGCGGTCGCAGTCGCAGTCGTAGTCGTGGTCATGGTCGTGGTCGTAGCCGTAGCAGTACTGACAGGTGATTGCTTAGAATGAACTTGCATGGGGGATTCCTTGCTAGTTGGAGAATTTTCTAGGATAACTCTTCCATTTTTTGCTAAGGAAAAAGCTTGAAAATTGATAGCGTCAGTAGTTGAAATTATCAAGAATAGCTCAAGGAAGAGAAGAAGAAAGAGAGATTGTGATAGTGTTGTTTTTGCCATGAAAAAAGTTGAATAACAAAGAAAAATAACCACCCCCCAATAACCCTAGGGAGATCAATATCCATGAACCAAATGAAACCACCAAGATGGAAATGCTAAAGGACAAAGAAATCCAAGAAATAGGAAAAAGAAAATTTTATGTTATTCTTACTATGAGAAGAAACTTTAGCTTCTCAATTTCAAACCATAAAGTAATGTTATGACTATCAAGAGTTTCAATGTTTTGTCATCAAAATAGATGGATATAAATATGGGAAATCTTGTGAAACATGACTTTCTCTTTCAATTTTCCATTTTGCCCCTCCTCTTCTTTTATAATAGTGGTATCCTCAATTCAATAATTACCAGTATTTTCGTCTAATATACATAGGGGCGGAGCCAGAGTATCGACCGCGAGTTCTGTCGAATCCAATAACTTTGATTCAAATTATGTATTTATCTTAAAACGTTCATTAAATATACATAAATTATTAATTTAGAACACAATAACGTAAAAGGATTAGACTCCTGAACTCATAAGCTTGAAATACTGGCTCCGCCTCTGAGTATACACTAAAATTTGAATCCTGACTTTCATACACTTTACTGAACGGTAGGCCACACTCTTAGGTGTTTTTCCCATGTTGTCCCTCCTGTGTACTCTATTCGCAAAGTAAACCCTCTTTGTGAATAGATTAAAAGCCCGTTTGGATGAGCTGATTGTAAATAGTTGATAAGTTTGAAGTGCTGAAAAGGATTTTTAAGTAGTGAAACTGATTATTTAAATAAGGATTTACGTGTTTGGATAGACGTGCTGATAAACAGTTGATGTGTTTGGTAGAAAAGTGCTAATAAGTTGTTCTTTTGTTAAAATGATTAAAATTCCCTTTAAAACTTTACAAAAGATTATAAATGCAAATTTTTCTAAAAGAAAACAATGAATAACGAATATAGAATGAAGAGAAAGTTAGAAAATTTATTTTAAGAAAAATATATAGTGAATTAATAAATATTATTAAGGATAAATTAGTAAAAGTTTTGGTCAAACTAAAAGTGCTTATAAGCTGAAACGCTATTAGTTAGAGTGACCAACTTATGACTTATATATATGACTGATTAAGCACTTTGGGTGTTTACCAAACGCGTAGACATGAGCGGATCTAGTATATTAACTACGGGTTCGCGTGAACCCGATAGCTTTTGTCAAGATTCTGTATTCATATTAAAATCTTCAATAAATGTATTAGAATAATTAGTTTGGAAGAACTCAGTCAGTTAATCTAGTTATTATTATATATTTACTTGAGATTTCTTTAAGAACCCATAAACTTAAAATTTTGAATCCACCTTTGAACATAGATAAACTAAAAAGTACTTATAAACCAATTTAACCAACTTATAAGCTTTGCCAAACAACCCCTCTAATACATGAAATAAGGCTAAGTTTTCAAACGTGTGACCCTCCTTTGAGAAAAGTCAATTAGACATATATATGTGGGGATGTAATTAATTGGATTTTTATAGTCCAAAGATTAAGGGATTTGGTTGACAAAACTTATAATTAAATGACGTCTGAAGAAATCTATGTACAGCTCCATTATATCACCAACAAGTACATTGATGGTGATGTTTTGCTACCTTTTATATGGCGCTGAACTAGTTTTACATTTCAATAACTTTCCTAATTTTAAGCTTCCTTTTTTTTAGAGTAGTTGCCTCTTTGAGAGAGAACTTCATTTTATGGTATTTCTCCCTAAAATGGTTTCTAATATAATATATAGTATATTATTATTGCCGTGAGGAAATTATTGACGAACCAACGACACCCAAAATAGAAATGTAAATTATGAAGGTAGAATTTTTTGTATCTTTTTATCCTTAACATTCAATTTCCACTTATTTCTTCAAAGTACAAGTGAATTACGTAACAAATATAGTTACTAAACATAACAAGAACATTACTGATCATGTTATATATGGATATCTCATAAATACTAACCGTTCATATATATAGTTAACACTTGAAAGAAAATGTCATTTGTTTCATTTAATGAAGCTCACATAGGAGTAGGAAGAACACTGTATACGGCCGAGATCGGAGGAGTCCGATTTCGAGGTCTCTGTTGCGCCGAGCCCAAGCTCGAAGGGTTCGAAGTAAAGTTCGAGTCGATCTCGGAACATACATTTCGAGAAGGCACATCGAAGGTCCGGCACGACCTACCGAGAGGCAGTGCCAAATCAATGACAGTCAAGAAAAAACGGGAAATTCCCAAGGACACGTGGTTAGGACGGATAGGATTTGTAGGAAATAGGACAATTTCGTACTAAGTCGTTATACAGTTGTACCAATAGTATTCTTTGTCACAATTAGAAAATGTATCATATTAGGGTTTTCCCCTCATATATAAAGGGGACCTCAATCATTTGTAAGACAATCATACAATGAAATAGAACATTGTCCTCTGCTTTTCTCGTTTAACGTGCTCAACATTACTCTTCAGCTTTATTGTTCTTCATTTATTGTTCTTCATTTACTACTATTGACTGACCTCGAGACCCCCGAGGCTACTGAGATCAAGGCCTCAAATCCTTTGGCAACATTGGTTTGGCTATCATTTCTTCTCACATACACTTAATATCTCTTGATTATTCACTAGTATTGAATTAAATCACATATTTTTAGAACCACAAATCACTCTTAATTGTTAAAACCATTTTCGAGGTAAACAGTTTGGCGCCCAGCGTGGGGCTAAAGATAATAGTGATTATTTTGGTGCTAGTTTTCTGATAACACAAGTTATTCTTCACACTTTTTCTTGTCCAAAAATTCTTTGATTTCAGGTGAAAACATGTCTAACTCAGCAAACACACATGGAAACGACGGTGTCGGAGTCCTTGGAGAAAATAGTGCAACAGCATCAGGGGTCGGTGTACCACCGCTCAACCCTGGGGTAGCACCAGCTCCTCACCCAGACGACGTTGGTTCTCATATTGTTGTGCACGTCGATTTGGGAATTGATATTGAAGGGAGTATACGTGGGGGGGGGGGGGGCTTTTTGGGCCAAAAAAACAAAAGGCTGGGGATGAG